>CAUYSK010050371.1:0-23064 GCA_963575035.1 Avahi laniger | reverse complement strand
CTTACACTTTCCTGGACTAAACTTAGGCCCATCATCCAAAGTGAGGCACCACAAGAGCAGAAGAACGGGATCCATTTGTACTCGCCATCAAATTGGTACTAACTGATCAACACTAGGGTGATCACATGGCAGAAATACTCTTTACGGATTAGGGGGATGGGGGTCGAATCTACAACTAAAGGACACGGGGAGCACTAAAGGGAGGGAAGGGCACGCCTTTAACCTGCATTTGGGTAATGCAAAGACATAAATTGTATCTAGAATGTTTGTACCCTCACAATACCTTGAAATAATAATATAAAAAAAAAAGGACAATAATGCTTTGCAAATGTATAAAAACTACTTTCAGCATCATGTATCTTGGATTCTGTATACTTATTCTATAAGCTGTGTGAAGATTGGATAATGAATGCTGTACTTTCTTAAAACAAACTTAATATGTACTTTGAGAAATAAAAAACAACAAAATATTTTTCTGCTGACACCTAATTCTACCAAAGTTAAACCAGGGGAGAATAATAGAGTTGTCAAATAACATTGCAATGCAAAGGAAAACTGTAACATAGCAATTTTTTCCCAAAAATGGCATTCCTGGTGACATCGTAGTTTAGATAAAACATACAAGCACCAAACACAGAAAGAAGTACATGTTATGTGTTCAGGACTGGTCAGACTAGCTCATGTTTGGGCTAGATATCAATAAAAGAAAGCATGTAGATGGAGAAATGCCTTAAACACATTACCTTAAATCAAGTGAATACATGCAGTGAAATGCTCAAGCCAGAATTCTGTGTAAATACACACACACATACACCCACGCACACAGAAAAAGAAAGGAAGAGGGAGAGAAATATAAACAACTAAATGAAATCCAATACAGGTGTACTTACATGTAGGGAAAAGGCAGCATGTGCAGAACATTGAAACAAAAAAAGTATTATTATAATTCCTATGAAAATCAATAAATATAGAGAAAAACTTTGTAGCAATATATATTACTATGAATTATCACAGAACCACCAGGGCATGTCTGACATCTTTAAGCTACAAATCAGAAGCTGAAATTTTAAGGCTGAAACAGAGAATAAAGTCATTAATAAGTTATCATTTCTAAAACCAATTAAACACAGAAACATTGATACTAAATGTGAATTAGCAGCAATAAACACGAAGATACTTTATAGTTGTGAAAAAGTACTTTATCTGATAATAGATAATCCTACAAATTTACCGATACACCAGTAGTATCAATAAGAAATAGATATATGCATAGACACATAGATATTAATGATACTTCATCATCATTACCATATTACATACAAAGTACCTGGAATTAGATTAGCCTTGTAATTCTCTTTGGCAGTAATTACTTCCAAAGAAACAATAGAACAATGTTGCTTATATTTATCAACTATTATACCCAGTCATCTGTCATTCATATTCTAACACAAAATGAGGACTTCTTAGATTTATCTCAAAAACTTCATCAGATCAGGACGTTATATGCAGGCTTCAGGTACTTGAGAGGAGACCTTTTAAAGAAGAAATGTAGTGTATTTGTTTACACTGATTATTAGAAGATCTTTTAGATACTTACATAAGTAAATAAAATGACCAATTACTACTGAGATACAAATTTCTGTTTATAAGCTTAAATAATGCACATAATTATTGATATAAAGGATCATATGGTAATTTTCATTATAAAAAAGAAATCAAGTAATTTTAAAAGATTTCAATCTCATAGATTAAACTAATAAAGAAAAATAAGGATGGAGGGAAATAAGTAAACAGACAAAATTCCTGGTTTTACAAGAGAAGAATCAAAATGGTCTTTATTGTATAAACAAAAATGAAAAGTGTAGAATATTAAATGAGGAACGTGTAGATTCTAGAATGCAAAAATTGCCACAGTACCTTGCACTCTCATTAGTAGGTAGGGTCTCTTTCCCCACCCCTTGAATCTGGGCTGGCCTTGGGGTTGCTTGACTGACAGATCATGACGGTAGCGATGCTGTGTGAGTTCTGACAGTGGGCCTCAGAAAGCCCTGTAGCTTCTGCTCTCACTTGGAATCTCGATGCCATGTCAGGAAGTCCCAGCTTACCCTGTGGAATGAAGAAAAACACATGGTCCAGTTGTTCCTATCACCCAGGCCAACATCCTGCCAACTGCTGGACATGTGAGTGAGGCATTTGTGGATCCTCCAACCAATATCTGATTTGCCAGATGCTTGGGGGAGCCCAGCAGAAATCAGCTAAGGCAGCAAACGTGATTGTCTTCTAAAAAAATAGTAATTGTTCTAAGCCACTAGATAGTTAGTTACCCAGCAAAAGTTAACTGATACAGGGAATGTGTCAAGACAGTGGCTAGTGAAATGAATACTGCTATGTTTCAAGAAAAGAATATATACACAAATTTCTAAAATTACCCTGTATGTCTCCTCTTTTTTTTTCATAACACATCTTATATACATCTTATAATTTTCAAGTCTTACATTATTTTATTGGCCAATAAATACTTTTTAGGTGCCTAATATATGCCAGCAAAACACGCTGAACTGAAAAGTGTTTTCTGGAATTCTTCTCCTTTCCCACCATAAAATTACTCAGAAATTAGACGGTATACTAGAAACAAAGGGACGAAAGGCTTCCGAACTGACTGAAGAAACGTGAAATCACCAAAGGAAATCTACTCAGTGCATGACATGCTGGCCTATATTCATTAACAACTAGGAAAATTCATATTTGCCAATGGAATTCATGATAATTTAGAAACAACAAGATGCCTGTAAATCTGATTCATTAGGCTTTTAAAAAATGCATAAGGAAATAAAAACAAAATACAAATCCAAAATAAAATAACCCTAAACAAAAATCTCTAAAACCAAGTGAAGATCAAATTAAGCAGAATAACTTAAAAATGCATAAAATGTGGCAATTACAACATTTGAAAGATGCCACTGCCTTGATGATGCAGCTTTATGTATTTAGAGACTAATTATCAAAAATACATCAAAATGATTGAGAACATAGATTATGCCATCAAATATGACTTGTATGCATCACTAGATTCCTGTATTACAGAAAATAAGCAAAATACATATCTGCACTTTTATACTGTCTTATTACAAAATGGCACGATGAAAAGAAATAGAAAACAAAGGAAAAGAAAATCTTAGATATTTATTTTCATCACATCATTCAGGGAAAATAACTGCTAAAATCTCATCATCTATCTTTCCAACAGTTTTTTGTATACACGTACCTGAAAAATAATCTCCAAGTCCTAGTTTTCTTTAACTTTAACTTATTATTTTATTAACAAAGCCTAGAATATGCTCAGTACTAAAAATTTAATTCTAGTGTGCATAGCTTCTAAATAAAAATAGACTCTCATATAGTTGATGATAGTACTAATTGGTACTATTTTTAGAAAGGGAAATTTGACAAACTATACCAAAATTTTAAAATGTGTATAGCATTTGATCCAGAAAGCCGGGAATTTATCTTATAAAAACTATGGCAAATGTATGCAAAAGGTGATCTACAGAAACCACATTAACTAAATAATAAAAATTTTTAATGTTTGTAAATCCAATTAGAAGGCATTGCTAGGTACACTGCAGTGCAACTGAGTATATTCTACCATTGAAATAATATTATGAGAAAAGGTAATTCCATTTCCATGTCGTGATATATTAAGTAAAAAAGTTGAAAAACAGGTTATCTAACATTATGACCTCATTTTTAAGGGATGTTTATTCATTTAACGTGCTCTCATGGTATACAAGCCCTCTTTTAAGTCCTTTAAACATATTTACCCATGCAATATGGAATGTTCATAATATTCAAATGATTAGGTATTAGTATTTTCCTATTCTACCAATAAACACACTGAAGAATGAACAGTTAAAATAACTGTCCTGAATTCACACAATTATTAAAGAGCAGACATTCAAATTCGGCCACTTTACTCTGCAGTTTCTACGTTTAATGTATTCCCATGTTATGCTGTTGGATATCCTTTTATGTGCATTTGTGTTACGTATGTGTCTGTATGTGCATGTGCATATCCACATACACATAGAGTCTTTATGCGTTTGTGTAAATTTACATATTATGTATGTACATACATGCTTGTAACCAATTTCAAGTGTGTTTGTAACTTTTTTCTGACATTGTATTTAATCCAAATCAAGCTATAAGACTACACTTCATGGTCCTAAATACTATTAACATCTGTTAAATGAAATTTGAAAGGCTATAGCAATGATTACTTAAGACAATAACTTATAATGCAACCATTTTCTGGGTCAATCTAAACACTTTATATTATCTTATGAAAGATAGAATATAGGAAACCATACACCATATTCCTCTGTAGCTATCATGCAAGCATGAAGGGGAAGAAGATGGAATAATGTTTGTGTGCATAACATGTTGTATGGGCTTTACCCAATGTGTTTGCAGATGGTCTCAAGTAATACTCCTTATAAAACTCTTTGAGATGGGTGTTACTATCCTCGATTCATAGTGAAAGAAACTGAAGTTCAAATAGCCTAATGTCTCTTGGTCAAACAGATAGTAAATAACCAGACAAAAGCTTTCTGTATCCAAATTCATGTTTAGTTTTAACTTTCAAGTGTTTTTTAGTTCAAGCTTTGCCATTTTCTCCATTCTAATTGAAAGATTAGATGAAAGACAAAATTTCCCAAAGAACCTCACTGAAAAGAAACTGTTTTCCTCTAGAAAATGTTGCCTCTTCAATTACAAACGAAAGAGTGTCTGATATTTTAAATACCACATGTGTGCTTCCCCCTCCTTTCTACATTATAACTGGCATAAATTTACTCTGTGGAAAAATGCTATATTTAATAGAAATATCTGAGATGTCTTGTATGATTGTTCCAATATGTTTAATTGAGCCAGAGAAAACATTTCTGTGAACTCCTCTTATTAAGACAACCAATTTTTGAACAAAAACTGATGCTAGTCTTTTCTCTCACTCTCAATCAAAAGACAGTTCCCTAAAAGCAACACTGGAAACTCACCAAGAAAAAATGAGAGAGTTTAAATTGTACATGATTATGTATACTTATTCTGGTAATGAATTTCTCCAAAATGCTAAATATCACATAATATCTCCTACCAATTTTTAGACATTATTATACTGTATCTATTTGTGATTTCTTTCCTAACTTATTTGAGAATGAAAAGTCCAGAAAATTCATGTAAAATCAAAATATAATATTTGAAGTCAATTTGAAATGGTTTGAAATATTGATGATCCACTATCCCTCATCCCTTCTTATTCTGATTGCTTAGATTTCATTTAATTGACAATTTATAATCATGTTGGAAAAAATGTTTGATTTTGTCATACTGTATGTACTAGCACTTGGAGAAATACTGTTAAGCCTCAATAGATGGGGTTGGATGTTCTATCAACTGAATGCTATATCCTTAGATCACAAAGAGTCAGGATTATATTTAAAATATAATTATTATCAGGAATAATACTAGTCAGTTAAGACATGATGCTTTTTCTTAAATTGAAAGAAATGCACCTGTTCTATTCATGAAGTAGTTTCTTGAACTGTCAGTGATAAAACACGTGTTTAGCTCTCCAGATATGAAATAAATTGAATCCAGAAACCATATTTTGTAGCTGTGTTCTGAAGACCTAACTGTTACAATACTCTACAAATTTACTTTAATGTGTATCCTCACCTCTTACTGTAACATATAGTGATACACTTGCTATTAATACCTTTTATTTTGGGATTCAGTTGCATTGCATTTGGATTGAATTAAGAGAGGGGATGATAGTTGCCCCACGTGCAATTAGAAAGATGAAATTATATGGCTGAATATGAATTAGAAAATAACAATTCTTAGACTAATGCAGAAATTTTATTTGTAAAAGTGAACTGGAAATAAACAAAATAAAACAAACAAATAAAAACAACTTGTACCAAAAAATAAATCTGCTTTGGACTGAGAGAAAAATAATAAATAACTAAAAAAAGCATAATTTAATGTTGTTTAAACTTTATGAAGCTGATCTGTTTGGCAAATATTCCCAGTTTTCCCCATTTCTGAGCATTAAGTCTGTTTGCCCTTGCTAGTTTTCTGTAGTTGGGAGAGGCCATGGAACCAGTTCTGACCAAGGAGTTTCACATGTAACGTTCAATTTGGAGAGTTCAGTTGCTTGCTTGAGACTTACAAAGCTGTATTTCCATTCTGACACTGAAATTGGAAACATAGTAGATGGTTACTATTCTATTAGTTGAGTTATTTGCAGGACTCTGTTGAGTAAAACACTCTTGCTGACCTGAAAAAGGCATATAAGCATAAGCAACAAAATAATATTTACTGTTTTAAAATGCTGATATTGAGGGATTTTTATTATTATAATGTAACTTAATCTATTCTGACTCCTACTGATGCCTAGTAACGAGGTGCTATCATGTAAAAACCTAAAATGTGTGACATTGTCTAAGAAGCCAGGCTGTAGGTGATATAGAAACCGATACTGAATAGCAGAATGATAGAAATTCAATTTACATTATTATGTTAGATAGTAGCAAAACATTTGGTAAAATTATTGCCTGTGATAACTTGCAAGGCAGATAGTTCATTTAGTGATACATATGATTACGCACCACACACACACATAAGCACACAATAATATCTTATAGGAAAAGAGGTGGGAAAATAGAAGGCTAGGAGCATGTATTGGTTAATACTGGCAGCATTAACAAAGTATTGTAATATCAATAAAAGTCCATAAACCAGATCACCTTGTTTGCAAGCCAGAAAGAAAGAAAACAGATTTCGGAAATTCACCCTTTGTTAGTTTTGTAAAGCAATTAATTCTCATATTGACCCACTGAAAATGCAATGCCAATGACCACTGGGCAACAAAAAACTATTAGAATTCACTATATGGCAAAGATCAAATGAAGAGGTCAGTTGTCACACCCACTGTTAAACCTCTGAATGAATTAATGTAGCACCCAGTAAATCTTTTTAGATGCAAAAATAGTTCAGGGAAAAGAGATTAATTAACTGGAAGCGTACTGAAAAAGCTGCTCAGTCCTTCAAGGGGAACATATTCTTCAATACCCATTTTAGATAGAGCCAAGAAAGTTAACAAAAATGAAAGGACCTCTCGAAAGGTAGAACTGAAGGCCGTGAAGAGCAATGTATAGGATGCCCTCCTACAGGAAAAAAAGGTGCCTAATTCCTCAGCTGTGGGATAGTGTGCCTTCATTCATCTATGCAGTTTGATGTCAGAATTGCTATGAACCAGTGACCCATGTGTCTCTCATTCTTCTCCTTACAAAACCATAAAAATAATATGGTTATCCTGACCATGTTTTACTACTATATATTAGATTTTTAGTTCATAGACTTCTAAACTAAAACTTTTTCTCTTATTTACACATTTCCAAATTAAGATAAAACACATTTGAGTCTGACATAGAGACCACCACACATCACCAGTGATTTTGCACTTTCACCTTGAAACTGTGACTGACTAGGGCACTTTGGATGTCTCCCTTGGGGAACGGGTGAGTGTACTTATCATGCAGTAACAAAGTTTAACAGAATATTGAGTAACTAGAAGAGGGGACTTTTTCAGTAATTATTACTATTTGTCAAATATTTCCAGTTTATATCTTAGCTCAGCACATACTATTATTGAGCACTCTGGCTCACTGTGTGTTGGTAGGCACATGTATCTAGATGTATTCAATGGCATAAAACCTTTCCATTATCTCTTCTTGTGGTACCCTAGTAATTTTGGTTATGTTCTATTTTTGTTTCCTTACTGTATTGTGATTTATTTTTTCTACGGTTGAATGAAAAATGTGAAATAATTATCAATTGCGTGTGGGGGGGGGAGTAGCAAATTCTTTCCAATTTATTTCCAGGAAATTGAAGCTGTGTTTCTTTGCTCCTTGGCTATCTTTCTCCTTCAAATGGGTTAGATGATATTAGCATAAAAATACTGCTTGTCTGACCACAGTTAACACTACTGTCTGGAGATTATGATGATTGTGTCTCACGTATATACCAGTGATCAACATGCCATGATTGTATGGATTAGTCCGTCTTGATGTTATGACTTACTCTGTCTTTGAAGAGCAATCTAAAATTTGAAGATGAGGAAAATACAAATTGGAAGTACAGTTGAAGATTTTATAGGACAACATGATTAAGCTTGGAGAGCTCTCACTTTAGTACACTTTGAATATCTCTTGTCCCTTGGGACCAGAAGTGTTTTGGATTTTGAATATCTTTTCTAGATTTTGTAATATTTGCATACACATAAGGAGATATCTTGGGGATGGGACCCAAGTCTAACCATGAAATTTATTTATGTTTTATAATCACATTAATATAAACATAGCCAGGGGGTAATTTTATGTTTCCCTGGGGGACCCTGGATTAACTATCAGGGTCTGTGAACTTGTGTCTTGACTACAACCCACTATACAAGGACAGGTATGGAATTTTCCACTTGTGGCATTGTGGTGACACTCAAAAAGTTTCAGATTTTGAAGCAGTTGAGATTTTAGATGTTTAGATTAGGGATGATGAACCTGTAGTAAATGTTTTAAGAAATAAGATAAAGAAACAATAAATAGATAGAAATAATGGATCTGGAGGAAACAGACTTCAGAATGTGTGA
Organism: Avahi laniger; assembly: GCA_963575035.1. Taxonomy (NCBI): domain Eukaryota; kingdom Metazoa; phylum Chordata; class Mammalia; order Primates; family Indriidae; genus Avahi; species Avahi laniger. The sequence continues at coordinate 14,363 of CAUYSK010050371.1, read as the reverse complement.
CTGAAAAATGGACTAAGTCAGTGGTGTTTTGTGAAGACCATAAAACCTGCCCTCGATTGGTTTACACCATATAAAGAGAATCAAAATTTTGTCTTAAAAGTGGAACTTCTATGCTAGAAAAGTGCACAAAAACAGATAAACAAATTGCTTGAAATCTAAACTAAACTTACCGAAGTATTTGCCTCAGTTGTGATTTACTTCATCTTTCGTGGTTTATGCTCTTCAGAACTTGAATTAGCTGGAGTCATGATGATCAGCATACTTGCATTGTCTTTGGACAAGCTCGTGGTGGTCAAACGTGGCATGATTAAGGGAGAATATGAGGAAGTATTCAGAGGTTATAGTGTTAGGGACATTGTTTCTGGAAGGAAACCTCCCCACACACCATCCTGTGATTGGTGGCAACAAAAATATCATTGAAGCAATAGAAACCTGGTTACTTAGAGTTATTATCTATTTGAGGAAATACACTAATACATGTCCTGTTTATCATAATTGTTTAGATAGCTAGTCATTATTGATAGATGATAGAGAAGGAGGGCTGGTGGGAGAGAGAAATTGACACAGCAGAACTTTTACTTGGTGCCTCAGAACATAGAAAGGGAGAAAAAAAATCTATCATCACAAACAATAAGCTGATAAATTGACTATATGCAATACCAATTTTTAACCTAAAATATGTAGTGTCTTTTTATGTGTATGTGTATTTTGCAATTGCTGAGACTTACTAATTTAGCAATTTCAATAATTCAGCAGTAAGTTAACACAAAAGAATTAACTCAATTGGTTCTAGGTATAAACAAAAGAAGTTGCAATTTACATTACAAGAAATTTAAACTAAATCTTCGAGTCTTTTGATAAATTTCAACTTGTATTAATATTCACACTAAGTAATTTTATGTGTTCTCTGACTATTCTTACATTAATCACTACCTATTCCTGTAAAAAGAGGGCCATAAAAGATACTCAAACCCTTGTCTCAAGATGTTAGATCCACTGCTCTATCTAATAGGCTTATAATTATAAGAAGTTAAAGGTATTTTTAAGCAAAATTTACATATGTATTTTATACATCCATCAATTCTGGGGGTAAACAGGTGCATTTTTTAGTTCAATTAGTCATTGGGCCAAACACTGATAGGAGCTTTTTGGTTTTTACAGTTTTAAATTATTATTTAGGAAAATAAGTGAGTATCCATACTTAAAGATAATTTTTTTTTCTTAATATACTGGAGAGAGAATATTCTATCTGTGTATAGCTGCAGGGAATTCACAAGCAGGCTCATCCATCTTTTCTTTCTCTTTTCTTCCACACCGAACACTCAGCTCCCCGCATCTTGTCTGCTTCTTATTAACCAGCTTGTGTATGTGAACGAAGCCATTCTGGTGGCTGATAATGAAAAAAACAGAGATGTGCAACATAGTTTATATAATTTGTCAACTACAATGTTAAATTATGTTTCTATTTTTAAATAAAATTAAACAATTTGACATGATGAAGTTTTCTTCACTTTCATATGGAAATATTGAAAAGACATCCTTTAGGTAAGCTTTGTAATTTCTCTTTCCATCTCATTATATTTACAGTGTCTTCTTTTTTCCCTCTGCCTTTCTAACTGTATCACAAGAACTTATCTATAAATATTTACAGTAGCTGTCGGCATCATTCCTCTCATGGGAATGTTCATACTTTACTTATATCTATTGAGGTGTTTTAAGGAAACAATTCAGTCGATAGGACTTTCCATTGTACCAAGAATTGGAAAAGAATAACTTGGGAAAGATATATATTCCCTGATATCTGAAAAATCTATTTCATTAATGTGAAATGCTTGTGCTCAAATTAGCCTACTCTTGTAATTTGGTCCTCTGCTCATTAATGTAAACTCTAGAGAGAGTAATGATTTGCCATATTAAAAAATATGAAAAAAAAAGCCATTGAAGTTTAAATTGCAAAGCAAAACAGAAAAAAAAGGACTAGGTGGTTTCCCCCTTTAATTTTGCTGTTGAAACAATTCTTGTACATTATCCCCATGATGGTTTCTCACGCTATTAGGAAACCTAATTAGCTATTTAGGGCTATATTTGCAAAGAAATGGTTTACTTAATAAAGAAAAGTAAATAATTGACAATGTGCATTTTCAAGTTGTGGCAAGAAACTTGTGAATTCTATATTCAAAAAGAAAATTTAGCTTCTGCTGTTAATAATAAAATTATAGAATAACACTAGAAGAAAAGTAATGATAAAAAAACCATTTTTTCTTTTTACAGAGGATAAGTTTATTTATTTTACCTAATATATATATTCAGCAAGTTAGATATAAACATAAAATGCAATATGGAAAAAATATTTATCCAATGTATTACAGTAAATCATTGTATTCTACTTCATACTTAGAAAGGCTTCTAATTTTTTATTGGACTTCTATTAATAATATTAAATATTTAAAATCTCCACTTTTGTTAGCTATTTTGGATATATCTTGTATAAATAAACAATTATTGATTCTGGATAAAAAATATCTCTCACATATAGACCATACACACATAAAGTAGTTTTCTTGTTAAAGTCTTAAAATACATAATTCAATTCTAAAATGAATTGTAATTTGAGGGCATAGTTATAGTGCTGTTTTGTGGATTATCACACATACACCTGTATATGTGTACAATATTAATTACCATTCCCATGTATCTAAAACTTTGGAAGAACAGGTAACGAAGGTGCCCAGAGTGACGTGTAATAAATGAAGTGTGATGGTAGATTCAACGCATTCAAGGAGTGAACATTATAAAATATATAAGAGAGTTTGTTGTTGAGAGATTTGTACAATACTTATCAATGCTATGGTGGAGAAAACCACTTCTGGGATGAAGGTAGAATACACACACACACACATATATGATATATATTAGATCATATTTTGGGTGGAGAGCTCTCAAATTCAATACTGTGTCAGTACAAATTAGAAATGGAGTCCCTTGAGCACTTAGAAGTTACTTTATTTTTATTGATGTGTGCGTGTGTGTGTATTCAGCAGTAGTTCACTAGTAGGTGGAATGCTCTGTATGTCAAATAGGCCAGTTGGTCTTCTCTACTTCATTGCTTATTTTATGTTTATTGTGTTAGTTACTGAAAAAGGCCTGTTGAAATCCCCCACTTGGGTATGGATTTATCTATGTCTTTATTTTCATCAAATGTTTACTTTATATAAATAGAAGCCATATTATTAGGCAGTCATTTTAAAATTGTTGCATCATCTTTAAAATGGACTGACCCTTTTGTGGTTATTATCTCTAGTGATGCTTGTTACTTTAAAGTGCATATTATCTGATTAGTACATATATGTCAGTTTTCTTTTGGTAATTATCTGCACTGTATGTCATTTCCCTTTTTTTACTCTAAATCTTTCTGTGACTTTATATTAAAAGTATGTCTCCTGTAGGAAACACTTAGAATTTTGCTTGGTTTATTTCTTTTTTCCTCTATGACAGTCTCAAGCTTTTGTTTAGATATTTGATTTTTTATATTTAATGTAATTACCAATATATACAGGTTCATATCTATTATTAAATGTAAATATTTGTTTCTTATTTTTCTTTCATGTTTCTCTTATTCTCTTTTGTTTTATATTAACATTTTACTATTATCAATTTTCCCTTCTCTCCTCTTGCTATTAGTTATGTATGTTTTATTATGTTTTAATAGTAAACAATAATATAGATATCTAAAATCAGAAATTACAATAAGAAGGGAGCATTTATAGGTCTGTTAGCATAGCTAATGCTAACAATAATGGCAATCACTATCATGTAACACTATTTCCATATGTTCTAATACAAATATAATGTTACCTTCGGGTGAAAATAAAGAAAGTATATTCGTATTGTGTTTTTTTACAGTGTGAAAATTGAACTTTTGTGAATTTGTTTCTATTATCTTATCTTGTTATTTTATTTTATTCCTCTTCCAGTCTTAGTAAGGTAAAATCAATCATGAAATTTTGCTTATTTAATTTTACTTGGGACAATTTGACCCTGAAAATAAAATATACTGAGTCCTCAAGTAATTTCTTTCCACTATTTTATGCAAATTAAATCTTCAGTTAAATACCAACAGTACCACCATAGCCTCAACTACTTAAAAATATCTCTAACTCAAAAATGAGAAAGTACATTTGGAAAAAAGAAAAACATATTACTACTTTGTTTGCTGATTCCAATGAGAGTATGAGCTGATTCCCTTGTCTAATTATGTTCTTGCAACTCAGATAGCTGAACCAAAGATGTAATAATATAAATTAGTGAAATAGGTCACACATTCCAGATTGGGAGTTGATCAATACTGTGGGTCTCTAAAGTTCATGGGAATTCAACATTAAAAAATGTTAACCAGTTTGTGGTTAAGATACAACTATAGATACTGAAGATAGGCAGAAAATAGCTTATAGAGAAATGTGTTTGCCTTATGGTTTAAGGCTCCAAGTTAGTAGATTTTTGAAGAGAAAGCTTCTGATGATTAACTTTCAGAAATTCTTAAATTAAAGGGCAATGGAAACTGTCAAAATTAACTAATCTGCCAGGTTAAATCAATGCTGACTGCTGCCTTTCTCTAAGGGTTTGAGAAGGATTGAATAAAAGCATATATTTAAAGGTGAGCTAAAATAATCAATGCAGTTTAAAGAAAGGAATGGTGAAGTTTTGAAGGGGAGATATGGTAGTAATTGTTTTGGGAGAAGGGACAAAGAAACGTGATGGAGTTCAGAAGAATTTACGAACAGGTTTGTAGGGGATATTTCTGAAGCTGTTTTCTTGTTCAATCAACAGTTAATATTTTATACTTCTTAAAATACTCCTACTGATTTGTAATATGGCAGAAAACATATTATCTACTGATGTATTACTTTTTCACTTTAAAAAGATCTAATTCTTAGAAATGTCTTTTATATAATGAGCAGAACATTTATCCCTACATTCCTACCTATTAGGTCTGGGTTTGCTTTTTTAAATTATATGGGCTAAATCCAATCCCATATCACATAAAAATAATTGACTTATAAGATAGAAATTAGTTAGGTTTCCAAGCATCCTTGTATCTCTGGGTTAAAAATCCTGAGTTCATAAAACATGTTTATCAATCCTCTCCCTTCCTGGTTTTTCTTTATACTTTTCATGTGTTTATAAACCAAGTTGAGATTTTTGAGTTGGGAATTACAATCTAGAAATGGGAGTGTGAAAAATTACCACCATAAAGATTACTCCAATTAAATATCTTGAAATCAATCATGAAATTTACCTAGAATGTTGATAATAAGTAGGAAAGATATTTAAAACTATAGATTGACAATGTAACTATTTAATCAACAAATATTTACTGAAGACATATTATGCCAAATCAATGTTTTAGTCACCAGGGATATAATGGTTTTGTTTACCATTGTTTCAAAAAATACAAGGAAATAGGAAGCTACATGAAAAGAAAAGTTTTGTAGCAAAGCAAGTAAGAGTCAAGAGGGAGAAATGTCAACCAATTTAAATTCTAGTAATATTTATAATCTAATTTAAGACATCTCCATATATTTAAATTGAACAAATTTAAAACTTTAAATATTTTGTCAATTTTGACAATCTGCAAGAGGAACAAATATTCAACCCACCAATATTCATAAAATGTAACTCTTTTTTAGTAAACAGTTTGAAGCATGCAATTCTTTGTTGTATATAATCAAAAATACCAAATCAAAACAGTAATTTTAAAAATGTAAAATGTTGCTGACACCTTAAGAAATTCTTTAGATTGATTCCACAATCAATCTAATCAATTGTGAAGAAAGTGGATGTTTAAGTAGAAGAGAAAATATCATGCCCATGGTAAATTTTGTGTCTGATGTGGCCTCTGAAACTGAGTTGTAAACACAAGCAGAATATGTAAATAGCATCTGCTTTCATAAACCTGAGAAAAATGTTTCTGAAATGCATAGTGGAAAGACAGCAACATGGCCACTTATAATAAGTAAAACATGTACATTTTATATATGCAGAAAAACATAAAAGTGAATTTGTAAATATACATATATGCATGCATATGGTATGTATATATATGCCCATACATACATATATATATACATATATATACATACACACACACACATATACATACATATATAGTCAGAACTCTATATCTATGGGTTCCACATGTGTGGATTCAACTGAGGATAAAAAATATCAAAAAAAATATTGCATCTGTATATGCAAAGTCTAAACATGTACAGACTTCTTTTCTTATCATTATTCCCTAACAATACAGTAACTATTTACATAGAATTTACATTGCATTTGGTAATCTAAAGAAGATTTAAAGTATAAGGGAGGATATACAAATGTTATATGCAAATACTATGCCATTTTATATCAGGAACTTGAGCATGCACAGATTTTGTAGCATAGGGAGGTCTTAAACCAATTGCCCATGGATACTGAGGGTTAAATGAGTTCACATACACTATATAAATTTTTGCCACAGTTCTGCCATAAACTCTTCTAGAGAAACAATAAGATTAGCTTCTTGTAATGTTACAAGTTTTAGAATACTTGAAACTCTGTTTGTCAACTGTTACTAACATGTGTACTGATGAAAGCATCCTTATCAGTCATGGGAAAACAAGGACGTTGGGTTTATTACTAACAGAGAATATGGAACAAGGCACTTTAATATGGCTATGATATAGATTATTTTAATATGTTCATACTATATAAATAAAATATTGATGGACTTCAAGGGCTATATAAAGCACTTGGGACTTGTAATTATTTTTTTATCACCTTCATGTGCTATTTCAGATAATTGTCAATTGCAGTGAGGTGTCTAAGAAAGGACAACTTGTTTTCAATATTTCTCTAGATTTGTAAATGTATAAAAGATGTTCTGCTTTTTAATGGCTTTTATGTTTTCCTGCAACAGGGAAGCATTATATGTATAAAGTCTCAAGGTGAAATTTGTCCCAGAATTTCGAATCATAATCTACCTCTATAAACAAATCATGTGCTCTGAGGACAAGATGCTCTATCCTACTGTAAGAGCAAAAGCAAGGATTTTATCACCGTGCATACTAGTGAAATAGCCAGTTATATGCTATCTCTATTTGCATGCATGAACATGTATATTTTTAGGAGTAAAGGAGAATTTGTGGTTCTAATTCCATCCTCAATTAAAATAATCAATTAGATCATTAGAACAGAAGTATTCATAGTAAATTGCATTCATTAATGATTTTAGTATGAGATAATGCTTTCAATTTCAAGAAATAAGTATAAAATCTCTAGGTTTTCTGTTTCCTAGGCAATTTCCCAGGCATCATTAAAAATAAAATAAAAACAGAAAGAAACATAATTCCTATATTATAGCAAATATATATCAAAGCTAACCATCTGTTAACTTTCACAATAGTACTGTAAATATGAGGTTCATTAATAAAATGCTAATTTCTCATTGCTTATGTTATTTATTAGGTTCATGCTCACTGTTTCTTTAGCATCACATATATTTTTCATTGTTTAATTTCCCTATGATTAGACAATAGAATTGTATTACTTACCTCACCTTTTTTCAAGTGGAGTCCATTTTAACTTCTAGATCAAAAATGAATCATCTTAGATTGTCTAAAAATGCATATATTCTTATTATCAGTATGTTGCTATCAAGGTTGTGCAATTAGTAATGCCATATTGTCTGAGGACTATTTGTGGTTATTTCATCATTCATGAATGTTACTTTATGAAGCAAATTTTCATTTATTAAAAAATACTGAGCATTTATAAAAAAATACTGTTAATCATACATTAATTTTAAATTTTGTTTAAATTTATTTTTTATTTCTGGAAGAAATAAAAAAAAAAATCAGCAAAAGAGAGTTCCTGGAAAGTAAAGTAGAATGTCTATTTTTATTCATGGAACTGATGGCTAATATCTCCAACATCTAAATGGAATTATGTAGAAACATTCATAACTATCTCTGAATAACCCACACAATGCATAAAAGTTAGTTAAAGAAGTTAAAGAAGTCCATAGATCTCACTCACAATTTCAATTCATCAAATAAGCACATTTGTCTTTCCCCTCAATTCTACCTCCACCACCGGTCAAAAGGGAGAGAGTTCCTTTGAATAGGTAAGTTTACCTTTGACTTGGGGAAACATAATAGGAGACAGTATTTTTCTTATAGAGTCAAATTATTACAATGTAGATTTTGTCTGTTTATTTATTTATTTTCATTTCAGCATGTTATGGGGGTACAAATATTTAGGTTACATATATTGACTTTTCCCCACCTGAGTCAGAGCTTCAAGCCTGTCCATTCCACAGATGGTGTACACGACACCCATTAGGTGTGACTATACCCATTCCCTTCTCCCACCTTCCACCAGCCTGATATCCGATGGATGTTACTACTATATGTGCACATATGTGTTGATCAGATAATAACAATTTGATGGTGAGTATATGTGGTGCTTGTTTCTCCATTCTTATGATACTTCACTTAGTAGAATGGGCTCCAGTTCTATCCAGGAAAATACAAGAGGTGCTAGATCACCCTTATTTTTTTGTGGCTAAGTAGAACTTTATGGTATACATAAACCACATTATATTAATCCCCTCATGTATTGATGGGCACTTGGGTTGCTTCCACATCTTTGCAATTGTGAATTGTGCTGCTATCAACATTCTAGTGCAGATGACTTTTTATAGAATATCTTTTTTTGTTTGGGGTAGATACCCAGTAATGGGATTGCTGGTCAAATGGTAGTTCTATTTGCAGCTCTTTGAGGTATCTCCATATTATCTTCCACAGAGGTTGTACGACTTTGCAGTCCCACCTGCAGTGTGTGTTTCCATCTCTCCACATCCACACCAACATTTATTGTTTTAGGACTTTTTGATAAAAGTCATTCTCATTGGAGTTAGGTGATATCTCATTGTGATTTTCATTTGCGTTTCCCTGATTATTAGAAATGTTGAGCACTTTCTCATGTTTATTGGCCATTAATCTGTCTTCTTTTGAAAAGTTTCTCTTCATGTCCTTTGCCCACATTTTGATAGGGTTGCTTGTTATTTTTCTTATTGATTTTCCTGAATTCTATACAGATTCATTATCAGCCGCTTTTCAGATGTATAGTACGTGAATATTTTCTCCCATTCTGTAGATTGTTTGTTCTTGTCACAGTTTCCTTGACTGTGTAGGAGCTTTTTAATTTGATCAGGTCTCAGTTATTTATTTTTGTTGTTGCTGTGATTGTCTTTGGGATCTTCTTCATAAATTCTTTGTCTAGGCCAAGGTGTGTAAGAGTTTTTCTGACATTTTCTTCTAGAATTCTTATAGATAGTTTCATGCCTTGGGTTTAAGTCTCTTATCCACTTTGAGTTGATATTTGTGAGAGTTGAAAAGTGCAGATCCTGTTTCAGTCTTCCCCATGTGGCTATCCAAACTTCCCAGCACCATTTATTGAATAAGGATTCTTTTCCACAGTGTATGTTTTTGTCTGCTTTGTCAAAAATTAGATGGCTATATGAGGATGATTTTATATCTAGGTTCACAGTTCTGTTCCATTGGTTTATGTCTCTGTTCTTGTGCCAGTACTATGCTGTTTTAGTTACTATAGCCTTGTAGTATAGCTGGAAGTATGGTTGATTGATGCTCCCCAATTTGTTCTTTTCGCTTAAAATTGTTTTTGCTATACGGGATCTTATCTGGTTCCATGTGAAGCACAGAATTATCTTCTCTCAATCTCCAGAAAATGAAGTTGGTATTTTAATAGGGATTGTATTGAATCTATAGTTTATAGACTATAGTTTATAGAATCTATAGTTGTATAGACATTTTAACAGTGTTGAGTCTGATGACCCATGAGCATGGTATGATTTTACACCTGGTCACGTCCTCTGCTATTTCCTTCCTCAGTGTTTTCTAGTTCTCCCTGTACAGGTCTTTTACCTCCTTAGTTAAATGTATTCCTAGGTATTTTATTTTTTTTGTTGCTATTGTGAAGGGTATGGAGTCTTTGGTTTGGTTCTCAGTTTGACTGTTGTTGGCATATAGGAATGCTACTGATTTCTGTACATCAATTTTGTAACCTAAGACTTTGTTGAATTTGTTTATCAATTCTGTTAGTCTCATAGCTGAATCTTTGGGGTTTTTCTTGATATAAGATCATATCGTCAGCAAAAAGTGATAGTTTGACCTCTTCTGCCCCCATTACCTGTCTCTGTATACTGAATCCTTCCCAATAACATTCATTCTCTCTCAAGTCATTCCTTCTCCGTCATTCCAAAACATTAAAAGAATAAAACTTCCTCTTCAATCTCTTTCCTCCTGCAGCTAATCTCTCCCCTCTCTTTGTATTTATAGGTAAACTTTGAAGTGAAATCAGTATCTAAACTCATCTCCATTTTCTCATCAACCAACTATTCCTCAATGTATTTCTATTTATCCCATTTTGGGATTTCCATAGCAGGTGCTCGAGTTTGGTAGGCAAGATATTAATTAGGAATCAACATCTGTGAAAAGAAGTTGGAGGAAACACAGAATTGAGAAGAGAGAGAAAACGAGGTGGATATTGGCTGATCAAAATTTTAGCCAAGGCAGCGAGGATCTAGGAAGGATATTGCTGGTCAGAATATCCCACATTGGGAGGAAAATTGTGCCTTGATCAGCAACCAGATTTGGACTGGCTTGAAGTCTCCTGTCTGAAACTGATGGCCAGCCTCTAAGGATTGGCATTAGAAGCTACCTGCTGACCTCCTTCTCTGTTGCTGAGCAGCAAATTTTTTTTTGAAGAGGGATCTGGACAGCAATTCTCCTTGTCTCCACATCATTCCATTATTGCTTTTGCAATGTTTCAGCATAATTTCTCTAGTCAGTATCATCAATGATCATCTCTCTAAATTTAATACAATGTTTGGCCTTATATTATTTGTTTCAAGCACAAGCATTGTATCCATTCTTCCGTGGCTATTCAAGCTCATCACAGACAAGTCTTAGCTTATATTGTTGAGGTCTGCTCACCAGGATCCTGATACATTTCTATTTTTGCAACTGTAAAAAATGGAAACATTTATATTATCCTCTGAAATTTTTCCTCAATAAAAAGATGGATTTTTCTGCCTGGCTGTTTTTGGTTTCTAAAATGTAGAGTCCAGCCAGGAAAAAATTAGCCATTCTATAAAGGGTGTTGTTAAGGAGAACATTTGTATAGCAATTACACTACAGTCAATAGAAAGATTCTACAAACCCTGATTTGCAGCAAACTCTGAGTTTATATTTAGTGGTATTTCTTGCATTGTTCATTTGGCTGCTTTTATTGAATGATTACAAAAATTAGAGGAAAAATGGCTTTTCGAAACATTTTAGCAATCATGGACATTGCTTCTGGTTTATTTGTTTCTGTGTTGTTCAATTAGTTGAGATTGATACAGAACACCTCGTTTCATGGATATTGCTTATTGCTAAACACACCATTCCATTAACAGTTGCTTTGCCAAGTAAGGAAACCAAAATGCATAATATATAAACTAGAGTCAAACCAAATCCAATCTTTACAATAGTCTGGAATAAAAGGGATTATAATAACTGCTGCTATCACTACCTAGAAAGTGTCTAATATGTAAAAGGCATATGTTATTCACTTTACATGTGAAATGTACTCCTCACAAAAAAAGACTGAAGTATGTGTTATAATTTTCATTCTATAGGTGGTGAAATTGAGGCCTAAAGGGTTTTTTAAAAAAATGCAAAGTCGGGGCCGGGCGCGGTGGCTCACGCCTGTAATCCTAGCTCTCTGGGAGGCCGAGGCGGACGGATTGTTTGAGCTCAGGAGTTCGAAACCAGCCTGAGCAAGAGCGAGACTCCGTCTCTACTAAAATTAGAAAGAAATTAATTGGACAGCTAAAAATATATAGAAAAAAAATTAGCCGGGCATGGCGGCACATGCCTGTAGTCCCAGCTACTCGGGAGGCTGAGGCAGGAGGATCGCTTGAGCCCAGGAGTTTGAGGTTGCTGTGAGCTAGGATGACGCCACGGCACTCTAGCCAGGGCAACACAGTGAGATTCTGTCTCAAAAAAAAAAGTAAAGGTGTTATTTGGTGCTATTCAATGTACATACCAGTGTTTGCGACATGTAATATTCCAGAAATTATTTCTGGCATCTTCTGAGAAGGAGAGCTCTCTGCCAATCCGTCACAGTTATTATTTTTCCTCCAATTCTTATGAGCGTAAGGACTTTTAACGTTGCCTTCTAATATACAAGTAACTGCAGAGCAGCCACTCCATCGAACCCTGGACACTTCTTTCCTTCCAAGACGTAAAAGCCTATCCATTCTCCAAAATGCTTTTGCAAAGGCCTTGTGTATGTTCTCATACTCACTCCTCACTGCTCTTGTCCTTTTGTTTATGGAAGAAAAGAGGTCTTCTATTGCTAAGTATTCTTCTCTAAACACAGTGTGAAAGGAATTGATTATTTGCTTCTCTTCAAGTGTCATTTGGTAGGAAGGATCAAATTTGGAAAGTTGATGGAGAAGTAAAACTGGGAGTTCCATTGATGTCAGCTCTGCTGCTGCGGCACCATGATGCCCGTCAAACAAACCAAAAAAACACACGTTGGGTCTGTTGCCAAAATCATCCACTACAGTGAATTTATCAGTCATGTCAGCTTTCCATGTAGAATTCCTGTCTTCACAAATGGCTACTGCTTTAATTAACAGATGACAGATTTTTTGAGAATATATGGAACTCCTGTCAATGTTATCAACAATCTTATAGTATGCTGGTACTTCTTTCTTCCAAATCAGCTCAAAAGCATTATTAATGCTCTGTAGGATTTTTTCATTGAATATAAAGGATGACAATAGTTTAGAAATTATATACCGTCTCTGAACAGCAAGCATTAAGGGCTGTGGTTTCTTTCCACCCATCCATTGGAAACCCAATGTGGCTAGAGCTACATGTTGCTTTTTATGGAGAAAAATATCAGGTAGGTGCATTTCATTCTTGCATATGGAACAAGGTAATGTGATCACTTGCTCTTCAGGGTTTCCAGCACTTCTCAATGGTCTTATCTTTTTCTTTCTAACACGCTTTCTTTTGAATGAAACTGGGCTTTCCTCTTCTGAATCAAATGTTGATTTTTTCCTACTCCATTCTCTTGATTTCCAAAACACTCTGCAAACAGGATGAGAGATATTTACATGCCAGGAATGATGCAATGAAAAACTCTTCAAGCAGGCTTATATCAGTGCAGTTTGCTTTGGCTCCTCCCAGTCTAGAATAAGCTTAGAATTGAACATCCTGATTCACCCTTCCACGATTTCCAAAAAAACACATAACAAATATTCAATAAATGGGTGATTGACCTGTGTTTACCTGAAAGAAATTAGGCAAAATCTCCGCAAAGTCAGCTAGACATCTAAACAAATACTCAGAGAAATCAGCAAAATATTGTGTCCCAGGTATATTTTTGAGACGTAGGATTTTGATTTCTAACATGAACGTACAGTCATGTGTTGCAGAGCAAAGATTCAGTTAATGTCAGACCACATATATGACAGCGACCCCATAAGATTATAATGGAGCTGAAAAATTCCTATCTCCTAGTGACGTTGCTGTTTTAATGTCATAGCGCAACACGTTACTCATGTGTTTGCAATGATGCTGGTGTCAACGATCCTCCTGTGCTGCCGGTCATATAAAAGTATAGCACATACAGTTATGTACATAATACTTGAATATAAATGACCATTAATGGTTTATGTCTTTACTATACGTTTTTTCTTTTCTTTTTTTTTTGAGACAGAGTCTCGCTCTGTTGCCCAGGCTAGAGTGCCATGGCATCAGCCTAGCTCACAGCAACCTCAAACTCCTGGGCTCAAGCGATCCTCCTGCCTCAGCCTCCCTGGTAGCTGGGATTACAGGCTGCACCACCATGCCCAGCTAAATTTTTCTATTTTTAGTTGTTTTGGCTAATTTCTTTCTATTTTTTTAGTAGAGTCGGGGTCTCACTCTTGCTCAGGCTGGTCTCGAACTCCTGAGCTCAAACAATCCTCCCGCCTCAGGCTCCCAGAGTGCTAGGATTACAGGCGTGAGCCACCACGCCCGGCCTGATACTTTTTATCAATATTTTAGAGTGTACTCCTTCTACTTATTTACAAAAAAATAAACAAAAGGCCGGGCGCGGTGGCTCACGCCTGTAATCCTAGCACTCTGGGAGGCCGAGGTGGGCGGATCGTTCTGAGCTCAGGAGTTCGAGACCAGCCTGAGCAAGAGCGAGACTCCATGTCTACCAAAAAATAGAAAGAAATTAATTGGACAGCTAAA
>CAUYSK010050360.1:0-12690 GCA_963575035.1 Avahi laniger | reverse complement strand
CTTCCCTTTTAAAGATTTCAGGCTTCTACTTTCCCTGGGAAGTAGCAGTTTTACTTTCCCTTCTAGATTTTCTTGCTAAGCCACAGAAAACAATGCTCACAAATCCCATTCATCTTGTACATCCCCAGGCCACGTTCAAGGGCTCTTGCTACTTTGGTGGGGGTTCTTCTCACTTGATGGAATAGGGGCTTAGGACAGAGACACTGGAGAATTAACTGTCAGAGTCACCAGGGAGATGATGAGTTCTCCTCACCACCCACTCCTCGATGAATGTGTTGACCTACCAGTTCCTGAAAATGCTGCTCAGACAGAACCTGGTGGGTTGAGAGTGGCCCTGCAATTCCAAGGCCACACTGGCTCATGCTGGGCAGGTCAGCAGGCCTTTGGGTGGGGTGACAGGATCTTCCCAAATCCTGAAGCAGACTCCTGCCTTCAGATGCACTGGCTCCCCTCCCGCACGTGTGGGTCTGGATGCAGAGACACTGGGTCACCTGCAAGGCCAAAAACAAGCCTCCTGCCTCCTAGACAGCAGGTGCTAAAGCACAGAGAACGGGACTGCGAGCGCTGCCTACAGCTGTTCATTCCGTCCTGGTCACCTGCCAGTCGGCCATCAATGCAGATTGCCTGAGCCTCTGGGTTGGCACACGGGGAGTGGAGCAAACCCAGGGCCACTGACATGGGGCGGCTCCCGGAACAAAGGGTCCATCGTGTGTCAAGAGATGTCCCCCCTTGCAAGCAGGAGTCAGCAGGCACCGCTCTGCGGTCACAACACCTCTGCTCCAGCAGCTCCTCACCCAGAAGGAGGCATCAGTGCTCACTCTCCCGGGAGCACCTTCTCACACCTGAGGCCACCCTCAGTCTGCACATCTGACCCACACACAGGCGCCAGGGAGGAGAGACCTCATGGCATCTGGACAGCCTCTGTCAGCAGATGGCTGTGGTTCAGACCCGAATTCTCAGTCTCAGCTCTCTGCCAAACAAGACTTCCCTGGGTCTTAGTTTTATTGTTGTTTATTAATTTTTTTCATTTTTTTATTGTGGTAAAATATACATAACAGAAAATTTCCATTTTAACTATTTTTAAGTGTACAATTCAAGAGCATTCACAGTGCTGTGTAAACATTAGCCCTACTTATTCCCAGAACTTTTTTGTCATCCCCAACAGAAACTCTGTTCTCATTGCTTTGGTTTGAACGTGTCCCTCAAAGTTCATCACTAAAAACTTGATCCCCACTGCAGCGGTGTTGGAAGGTGGAGCCCAGCGGGAAGTGTTTGGGTCGCAGGAGCTCTGCACTCACGAGTGGATTAATACTGTTATTGCAGGAGTGGGTTCGTTATTGTGGGAATGGGTTCCTTACAAAAGGACAAGTTCAGGCCCGTTTGCTCTCTCTTACCCACTCTTGCACCTTCACCTTCTGCCACGGGGATGATGCAGCAAGAAGGCCCTCCTCAGATGCTGGCCCCTCGATCTTGGACTTCCCACCTCCAGAATAGTGAGCCAATAAATTTCTGTTCATTATAAATCACTCAATCTGTGGTATTCTGTTATAGTAGCACAAAATAGACTGACACTCATTTAGCATTAACTCCCATTCTCCCCTCCCCCAGCTCCGGCAACCTCTGTTCTACTTTGTGTCCTTATAAATTTGCCTGTTTGGTATATAAGTAGCATCATACACTACTTGCGCTTGGGGGGTCTTGCTTCTTTCAGTTAGCATGTCTTCAGGTTCATCTATGTTATAGCACATACCGGAATTTCATTCCTTTTTATGAGTGAATAATATTCTATTGTGTGTCTATAACAAATGCTTACCCATTCATCTGTCGATGACCTGAGTTATTTCCACCCTTTCCTATTTTGAGTGATGCTGCTATGAACACTGGTGTACAAGCATCTGTTTGAACTCCTGTTCTTAATTCTAGTGGGTATATATCTAGAAGTGGAATTGCTGGATCATATGGTAATTCTATGTTTAACCTTTTGAGGAGTTGCCAAACTGTTTTCCACAACAGCTGCATCATTTTATATTTCCACTGGCAATGTAGGAGGGTTCCTTCAACGTATATTTCCTTTAGCCTCACAATTTGTTATTTTCCTTTTTTTATAATAGCCATTCTAATAGGTGTGACTTTGTGGTATTTTGCATTTCCCTAATGACAAATGAAGTTGAACATCTCATGTGCCTCTTGACCATTTGTGTGTTCTCTTTGGAAAATGTTTACTTTGCCCATTTTTGAATTGGGTTGTTTGTTTTGTTGTTGTCGAGTTATAGGAGTTCATTATGTATTCTGGATATTAATCCCTTATCTAATATGTGATTTGCAAATGCTTTCTCTGATTTTGTGTGAGAAATGCCTTTCATGCACAAATGCTTTCAATTTTGATGATGTACAGTTTACCTGTTTTTTGCCTGTGCTTTTGTTATCAAACTTAAGACACCATTGCTTAATCCAAGGTCATGAAGATTTTCACCTATGTTTACTTGTAAGAGTTTAATAGTTTTAGCTCATAAATTTAGATCTTTGACCCACTTTAAGTTTTAATTTTTGTATATGGTGTAAAGTAAGAATCCAACTTCATTCTTTTGCAAGTGAATATCCAGTTTTCCCAGGACTATTTATTGAAGAGATTGTTATTTCCCCTCTAATGGCCTTGGCATCCTTGTTGAAAGTCAATGACCATATAAATTTGCATTTTCTTTCTGGACTTTCTATTCTTTTCCATTGGTCTGTATGTCTCGCCTTAAGCCAGTATCACACTGTTTTCTTTAACTGGTACATAATAGATGTACCATATCACACTGTGATTCGTAGTAAGTTTTAAAATGAGAAAGTGGAATTCCTCCAACTTTATTCTTCTTTATGGACTGTTTTGGCTATTCAGAGTCACCTGAGATTCCATATGAATCTCAGGATGGATTTTTCTATTAATATTTCTGGGAAAAAAAAGCCATTGGGATTTTGATAGAAATTGTATTGAATCTGCAGATCACTTTCAGCAGTTCTGAAATCTTAACAATATTAAGTCTTTCAATCCATTGACATGAGATGTCTTTATTTGCATCTCTATTTCAGCAATATTTTACAGTTTTCAGTACTGGTACAAGTCTTTCACTTTCTTGGCTAAGTTTACTTCTAAGTATTTTATTCTTTTTGATACCATTGTAAATAGAATCTTTTTCTTAATTTCCTTTTTGGGTTGTTCATTTTTAATATATAGAAACACAACTGATTTTTGTGTGTTGAATTTGTATCCTGCAACTTTATTAAATTCACTTATTAGTTATAACAATTGTTGTGGAGTCTATAGAGTCTTCAACATATAAGATAAAGTCAACTCCAAACAGAGATGATTTTACCTCTTCCTTACCAATTTAGATGCTCATTTCTGTTTCTTGCCTGATTACTCTGGCTAAGACTTCCAGTACTGTGTTAAGTAGAAGTGGTGAGAGCAGGCATCCTCTCACCACTTCCTAATCTTAGATCTTAGAGGAAAGCTTTCAGTCTTTCATCATTGAGTATAACGTTGTCTGTGGGTTTTTCAAATAGGTCTTTATTACACTGAGGTCATTTCCTTCTATTTTTGGTTTGTGGAGTGTTGTTTATCATGAAAGGATGTTGAATTTGGTTATATGCTATATCTGCATCAATTGAGATGATCATATGGTTTTTTTCTTCATTCTGTTAATGTAGTGTATTACATTGATTGACTTTGTATGTTAAACCATCTTTACATTCCAGAAATAAATCCCACTTGGTCTGGTGCATAATCTTTTTAATATGCTACTGGATGGAAGTAATATTCATCGGGTGCTGGGAGGGTGGGACGGGGGTGGTGGAGATGGGTAAACTCACAACTAATGGGTGTGGAGACCACTGTATGGGGGATGGGCACGCTCGTAGTTCTGGCTTGGGTGAAGCAAAGGCATTATATGTAACAAAAATGTTTGCACCCCCATAATATTCTGAAATTTAAAATATATATATATATACACACATATATATGCTGGATTTGGTTTGCTAATATTTTATTGAGGATTTTTGCATTTATATTTATAAGGGATGTTGGTGTGCAGTTTTCTTGTAGTGTCTTTATCTGCCTTTGGCATCAGGGTAATACTGGGCTCTCAGAATGAGTTAGGAAGTGTTTCCCCTTCTTCAATTTTTTGGAAGAGTTTGAGGAGGATTGCTGTTCGTTCTTATTTATATGCATTGTAGATTTTGCCAGTGAACCCACCTGATCCTGGGCTTTCTTTGTTAGGAAGTTTCAATTACTAATTCAGTCTCTGTACTCATTATATGTCTATTTAGATTTTCTATCTCTTCTGGAGTCAATTTTGATAGTTGGTGTGCTTTCAGGAATTTTTTAATTTCATCCAAGTTATCCAATTTGTTGGCATACAAATGTTCATATTGTTCTCCTATAATCCTTTTTATTTCTGAATAAGTAGTAGTAATGTTCCACTTTCATTTCTGAATTGATGAGTCATCTTTTTTTTTTTTTTTTTTTTTTTGGTCAATCTAGCTAGAGGTCTGTCAATTGTGTTGATCTTTTAAGTAACTAACTTTTGGTTTCATTGATTTTCCTCTATAGTTTTTCTATTCTCTGTGTCATTTCTTTCCACTATATACTTTACTATTTCCTTCTTTCAGCTAGCTTTCAATTTAACATGCTGTTCTTCTGCTAGTTCCTTTAGGTATATAGTTAAGTTAATTATTTTAAGTCTTTCTTCTTTTGTAATGAATGTATTTATAGCTGGAATTTCCCTCTTAGCATTGCTTTCACTGCATCCCACAAGTTTTTGTGTGTTGTGTTTGATTCTCATTCATCTCAAAGTAATTTCTGATTTTCCTCGTGATCTCTTCTTTGACCCATTATTTAAGAGTGTGTTGCTTAATTTCCACATATTTGTAAACATTCCAGTTTTCTTTTTGTTGTAGATTTCTAGTTTCCTTCCATTGTCATCTGAAAACATACTTTGTACAATTTCTATCTTGTTCATTTTATTGAACTTGTTTTGTGTCCTAACATACAGACAATCCTGGGGAATATTCCATGTGTACTTCAGAAGAATGTATATTCTGCTGTTGTTGGGTGGATTGTTCTGTATATGTCTATTAGATATGATTGGTTTATAGTATTGTTCAGGTCTTCTATTTCTTTGGTGTTCTTCTGTCTAGTTGCTCTATTCCTTATTGAAAGTAGGGTACTAAAATCCTCAACTATTCTTGTCTTTTATAAACCTTTTGTTTTAAACCCTATTTTGTCTGAAAATAATATAGCCATCCCAGCTCTCTTTTGGCTATTATTTGCATGAAACACATATTCCATCCTTTTACTTTCAATCTCTTGTGTTCTTGTACCCTAAGTAAATCCCCTGTAGACAACATACACATAGATGGGGTTTTTTTAATCCAATCTCCTAATCTCTTCCTTTTAATGGTTTAATCAATTTACATTTAATGTGATTACTGGCAAAGAAGTATTTAATCTGATGTTTAGCTATTTTTTTTGTGTGTTGTATATTTTTCCTCAATTTTCCATTACTATTTTTAGTTGGTTTTTTATAATGTTCCATTTTGATTTCCCTTCTTTATTCTTTTACTATATATTTTTTAGTTATTTTCTTATGGTTACATTAAGAACACCTAGTTAAACTTAAACATCTAGTTATCTTAATTTTATAACAACTGGCTGGGCATGGTGACTCATACCTGTAATCCCAGCATTTTGGGAGGCCAAGGCCAAAGGATCACTTGAGACCAGGAGTTTGAGACCAGCCTGGGCAACAAAGCAAGACTCTGTCTCTACAAAATTATTTTTAAAAACTTAGCCAGACAGGGTGGCATGTGCTTGTAGTCCCGGCTACTTGGGAAGCTGAGGAAGGAGGATTGCTTGAACCCAGGAATTTGAGGTTATAATGAACTATGATTGGGCCACTGTACTTTCAGCCTAAGCAAAAGAACAAGACCCCACCCCTAAAAATAAAAATTAAAGAAATTATAAACTTATAACAACCTATTTTGAATAGTATCAACTTAGTTTCAATAGTATACACTCTGCTCACATATGTCATCATTCCCTCATTTCCTCCCCCTTTGTATTGTTATTGTTATTGTCACAGATTACATCTTTATACATTGTATACCCATTAACATAGATTTTTAATTGTCATTTTATGCATTTGCCTTTTAAACAATATAGGAAAAAGACTACTACCTACCTGGAGATAACAAATAATAATAATAATGATAATAATAACAAATGAAAAAGAGAGAAGTTACAGATCCACCAAAAGTACAATAATATTAGCTTTTATAGTTGACAGTTATCTTTACTAGTGTTTTTTTTTTTTCTTTATGGCTGCAAGTTACTGTCTAGCATCCTTTCATTTCAGCCTGAAGGGCTCCTTTAGCATTTCTTGTAAGGCAGTTTTCTCAGCCTTTGTTATCTGAAAATGTTCTGTTTCTCCTTGATTCTTGAAGAATAGTTTTGTCAGATATAGAATTCTTGTCTGACAGTATTTTCTTTTTTAGGACTTTAAATATGCCATTATTATTGTTATTATTATTATTTTAGAGACAGTGTCTTGCTCGGTAACCTCTAACTCATTGGCTCAAGCGATTCTCCCACCTCAGCCTTCCAAAGTGCTGGGATCATGAACATGAGCCACTGCAACCAGCCTTTAAATATGCCATTCTATTGCCTTTTGGCCTCCATAGTTTTTGAGAAGAAATGAGCTGTAAATCTTATTGAGGATCTCTTGTATGTAATGAATCACTTCTCTTTTGCTGCCTTCAAGATTCTGTGTCTGGCTTTGGACAATTTCACTATAATGTGTTTCAGTATGAATCTCTTGTCCATTTCTAAACATAAAATTATAAAACATACAAAGAAACAAGAAAGTATGGATCACTCACAGGAAAAAGGAATTTGGCAGAACTCATTTCTAAGGAAGTTTATAATTCTTCTTGAGTCATTTAGCTTCTTGGATGTGTATATTCATGCCTTTCATCAGATTTGGGAAGTTTGGAGCCATTATTTCTTCAAACGTTTTCTTTGCCTTTCTCTCTCTTCTTCTTCTTAGATTTCCATAACATGTATTTTTGTATGCTTGATGGTGTCCTGAAAGTCTCACATGTTCTATTTATTTTCTTTTCATTCTTTTTCTTTCTGTTCCTCAGGCTGGATAATTTCAACGTCATCTCTTCAAGTTTGCTGATCTTTTCTTCTACCTGCTCAAATCTGCTGTTGAACATCTATCTCTAGTGATTTTTTCATTTCAGTTATTGCACTTCTCAGCTCCAGAATTTCTCTTTGGCTCCTTTTCATAATTTCTATCTCTTTATTGATATTCTCAATTTTTTTATGCATTGTTTTCCTGATTTCCTTAAGTTCTTTGTCCATGGTTTCCCTTAGCTCATTGGACATATTTAAGACAGTTGATTTAACATCTTTGACTAATAATTCCAATGCCCAAGCTTCCTCAGGAATGAGTTCTGCCCAAATCCTTTTTACTGTGAGTGAGCCATACTTTCCTGTTTCTTTGTATGTTTTATAATTTTATGTTGAGAAATGGACATTCTAAGTATTATATTTTGGTAACTCTGGAAATCTAATCCTCCCACTTTTCAGGGATTGCTGTTTTTTCTTGTCAAGGACTGACACCATCCATTTGTGACTTTTTCAAACCATTTTTGCAAAGTGTATATTCCTTGTTATGTGAGGTTACTGAATTTCCTGTTTTATTATCTCCGAGGTCAGTCAGTGACCCAAGAAAGGATTCTTTAAGTGTCTATCTCCCAAAGGAGAACAAAAAAAAAATTGTTTCTTCAAATACCCTTAACAGCCCAGTGCATTTTTAAATGGATGTTTAACATTTAAACAATGGTCACTCTCAGTACCAGCCCCTTGGTAATCTAAAGTAGCAATCAACAATCACAACACACACCCCAAGTTTTGGAGGACTAGGTCCCTATTTCCACCCTGGCACCAGAAAGCCTTACCAGGTATGCAGACTACTATTCACACAGCTGCCTGCCACAGGGCTTGGGAATAGAGAATAGTAGCACTACATGAAATGGTGAAATTCACCAAAATTTACAAGCCTCTTTATCAAGCTCACTGCTGGACATTACATGTGTTCAACTAGGCACCAACGCTCTATAATAGCTACTTAAGTTAGTTCTTGCCAGCACCATTGTTGTTTTGGTAAAGGTGCAGATTCCTGGAGCTTCCCACCCCACTGTCTTCCATCTGGGCCTTAGTTTATCTCAAATGGTAAATGAGAGGCTTGGGGCAGGTCAGTGAGTTGCAGCCTAGAATCACCGGCAGGGCTTTAAAAACTGCTGATGCAAAGGTCTCACCCCACACCACAGAATCTCATTGCTGAGGGTGGGGTGAAATGTCTCTTTTTACCATATGGATATGGGATTCTCCTGCTCCCAGAAGATGTCCCTGCTCCTCCTACACGGATTATTCTTGGAGGAGCAGGGTCCTTTCCAAGAGTTTATTTCCTACATTTTACTTAATTCCTTGGCACTTTGACACTTAGAGGAACAGATTCAAGCCTCAAGGCAAAGCACTTGCTTTCCCTTCAGTGCAGCAGGAACAGGTCACCTGGGAGACAACCACAAGGAGAAGCCTGTAACTCTTCAAATACAGCCTAAAGGTTTCACATGAGGAGGTTACTTACCGAATATTTTAGCCAACTGTTCCTCTCGCTTAGTTGAAATTGATGAAGATTCAAAATTTTTCAAGCTCTTTTGTTGGGAATAACCTGTGGGAAAATAAACCCTAGCTCGGATTAAAACTTTCGTTGGATCTGTATATATTCTCTTTAAATTAATACTCTTCTGAATAGTATTTTGAGAGGAGCATCATACAACTGGCCTACACCCACCTATTCTGAATGCCACAGAGCATTCATGAAGTATTTGCAATCATCTGAAGTTCCAACACAAAACCAGGAACTAAGCTCATTTTCACAAGGTTTCTTTTTTAAAAAAAAAATTTTTTTTAAGAGAAAGGGTCTCGCTCTGTTGCCCTGTTGGTCTCGAACTCCTGGTCTCAAGTGATCCTCCTACCTTGGCCTCCCACAGTGCTGGGATTACATGCATGAGCTATCACACCTGGCCCACAAGGTTCTTGACAGACAATATGCATAGCAATTGAGTAATTTGTGCACATGGCAGCTTTAACTCTACAAGAAAATTGGTAGAAAGGCCTGCATGGCATATGTCAAATGATTTCAAGTATGGCTACTTTCATCCAGTTACATGACAAACGCACAGTTCTCTGTTAATGAGACATTGGTGAATCAGGAATAGATACACTTAATCATACAAACACTTTGCTAAAAATGTGTTCATCATATTGTGGCAGCCAAGGGAGCATAATCAAACGTGGTGCAGGGCAAGCTATCAAGATGATGTACTAAAACATTCACACATTTTCTTAATTGTGGGGCTCATGCATTGACATTAGTTATAAAGTTGGTTTACTGATAGTCTTATAATTCACAGCACACATGCCTGGCTTATTCTGATAACTAATTAGCCATTTTCAGTTTTCTTTCTAATGTAGATATTGTCCATTTTAAAGGATTTCTCTGTTATTTATGTGATTTGGGGCTAATATGTGTGTGTTTCTTGTTTGTTTGTTTGTTTGATTTTGCATATGAGGCCAGCTGCTCCCTCTCAGCTTTGGAATTTGAGCATCAGTGCTAAATCAGCTCAGCTGCTGTGGGCAGATATTTTACAGAGGCTGGGGTGGGGGTGGAGGTGATAGGGAGGGATATGGAAAGGCTTTGCTCTCCCAGGCCAGTGACTGGGGCTCTCATGGGCAGTGAACTATAAAGTGCTGATGAATAGAAAGTTATCACACTACTCACAGCTCATGATGCAAGGAACAGTGAAGTCCACTTGCAAATCGGTTTCCTGTCCTCTGACAGCCTCCAGAGTGGCAGAATCTGCCTAACTCTACACATCAGGGATCACCCCAAAATACAGGACAGTCACACTTTAGATCATAGACTCCCATAGTTGGTAGAAGGTTATAGAGAGGATTTCAGACAATTCCTTCTTTCTCATCTCAATTTGGTTTTTCTCCACAAGTAGTTGGCTTAAAGAATGCTAAAACGATAAGGTAGTATAAATAATACAATTCGTAGGCCTATCGAAGTATGAGCACTTATTGTAACAACATATACTTGCTTTCTTTCGTGCCTCTCTTTGTAATTGACTCAACTGATGTTCTTGTTCCATCAAGTGGTGAATTATGTGGAACTTTGGAAAATACTTGCAGTAGAATTTCATCTCAAGTAAAGCAAACAAAGGCATATTAATACTGGCAATGCAGGATTAATATATTTTGCTAAGTACCTAAAGTGGTCTATGAATACAGCGAATAAATGATACAAACTCAATCAATATGGAACATTATGCCCTAAAATGGCTTGTCTTAGAAAAGGAAACTCCAACTACCTAAATAATTCCTGGAAAATTATAATTGCACAAGATATCCTGGACAGTAAACACTGTCCAAGAAAGATATGGCTCCAAATCTCATGATATTTAGTACCATAATTTTCCTTCTTGTTCCTGTTGTCACTCTGACCCACCTCTGAGAGCATCCAAAAGCCATCCCTATATATGAACAAATGGTTTTCCTGTTTCTACAAGATGCACATCATTTTCTTCCTTTAAGATATTATTCCCTTTCCTAGGAAGATTTACACAATGAAAATCCTGATTTTGTGGCAGACAGACCTAGACCCAAAACCTGATTTTACTCTTTACCAAAATATGATCTCGGGCAAGTAACTTCACCTCTTTGATCTTTGGTTCCCACACCATTAGGATGGGGAAAGTATTATTAAACTCATAGGACTTTTGTGAAAATTGGATAAAACAATGTCGGTAAAAGTGTTAAACACAATGACAGTGTAAGGATCATGCTGAAGGCAAAATATCTGGAAAGTGTCCATCACCGTGTTTTTTATAGCAATAACCCCCAGATCAGCTAGTAAATGTTGCTGCACAAGTGGAATATGTGGTCAAGAATAAAAAAACACAATACAAAGGAAACAAAGATGTCACTAACATATGACAGAAAAAACAGGAGTCTGCTGTAGATTCTATGGCACTTCCATCCCCACTCTTCCATTCCCATGCTCCCTGGCAGCCAGGGCAGGGCCGTGGGACACACAGAGGTCCTCAGAAGACTCCTGGGACCCAAGAAGAGTGTTGTTCCTCTGGATAGAAGAGAAAGAAGCACTGGGGCTGTGCTTCCCCATCCCCTTTTTCTCCTGCCTTGAAAGCAGACGTGATGGCTGGGGCTGCAAAAACCATCTTAACACCAAGAGACACAAGCACGAGGAAGGCCCCATGATCTCAGAGAAACTGGCTTTACCTGAGTACTGCATCAAAGCCATGTTGCCTCCCTCAGATTGCTTGTGACATATGGAAAATAAACCACTCTCTATTTAATCCACTGTAAGTCGGGTTTTGGTGTAATTGCAGCCAAGTGCATTCCTAACTGGCACACATGACTATGGTAACACATGGACTTCCCTCGCTGAGATGATCTTGGCCACTCCATTGTTATGACCTGTTACTGTTCAGAGGAACTAAGCCTAAGTTTCTGAAGATCATAATGCTCATGTAGATTGGGACAGAGAAGAAGACTGCATATCGCTCATACAACAAGCTTTTACTGAGCCCTAGCTCTGCAAAGAAACCATCGAGGTGCTGCGGTTCAGAGAGGAGGGTGACTTGCTCCATGCTCTGCATCCCTGAGCCACCTAGACACATGGGAGAGGCATACAAGTATGCAGACGACCAGACACACCAACACAGCCACACAGAACAGCAAAGCAAGGGCCAGGGGCAGAGAGGAGAGAAGAAATCCAACTGGGCCATGGCAGCCAGAAGACAGGTGCTTGGCTGAGCAGACTTCAGGAGGCAGAAGTGGGCCCTGCCAGGTGAGGCCGAGTTCTGGATCCACTGGATCATGGTGTTTACTGAGACCCCAAGGTCCCTCCTGTTCACAGCTGTTGAATGCTTCCATCAGCTCTCTTCGCCAACAATCTGGTGCTCATGGTCTCACGGCAGCCATGGCGGGCCAGCGTGTGACATGCGAGACACCTGGAAACAGCCTCTTGGGGACACTAACCAATGAGCTACAAGCATCATGAAAAGTCCTCCAAGCAGTCATCGAGGGGCTGCCACAGACTGACACAGCCCGTACCAAGATCACACGTGATACCCCCCATCCCTGTGCCATCAGGGAAGGACCTGGAGTGAGAAGGGCCTGACGCCGACACTTCCATAACATTAGGACTGCCCAGGACCCGATAAACTCAAAGGGAGAGGCTGCCCTCAGCTTTAAAACACATTTACAAATGTTGTTTATGAAAATTACACCCATAAAAATGGGGCAGAGGCTGTGGGGTAGAAATAGAACAGATTCTATAAGCTCAGAAAGCTCTTTGGTCATAAAACTGTTGCTAATTTTTCAGGGTTACCTTTTTTGAAATACATTAAGTTCTTCCCTTTTAAAGATTTCAGGCTTCTACTTTCCCTGGGAAGTAGCAGTTTTACTTTCCCTTCTAGATTTTCTTGCTAAGCCACAGAAAACAATGCTCACAAATCCCATTCATCTTGTACATCCCCAGGCCACGTTCAAGG
>CAUYSK010050357.1:0-16478 GCA_963575035.1 Avahi laniger | reverse complement strand
TAATCAAATCATAGAAAATTGTTAAGAAAATGTACACAAAATTTTGAAATAAAGTAAAAAAATCAAAATGCCAGGGCATTGTTTAACAAGCTCAACCACGAATTATTTAATTTTCAATTCCAGGAGAGTATACTCGTGTTTGACCGGCTCTTTACTATTTAATTAGGGCTCAGGCACTATGACATTGCATGTATAGATTTCTGTCTGCTAGAAAAGATAACCCCCAACAGTATAGTTTGATTACTGTGAGGAACATTAACAAATATTACAGCTAACCTAGCAACCTAATTATAACATTCTTTCTTTTTTTTTCAGTGCCTTTACCTAGTTTGAGAGACATTAATGAATTAATAAACATTTGACATGGTTTATTCTATATTTGTATCTGAGTTATGTTTTTAACGTTTTGAATATTGTATTTTGACATTTCTTCCCATTAAAACATGTGGAATACGGGGAAAGCAAGGATGCAGGCCAAAAAGGTAGTCAAAGATGATCAGAAAAGGCCCAGACATCAAGGCCAATAACTGGTCTCCCTGCTGGCGCACTTTCTCCCCTGTGGTCTTTTCTCATAACAGGCAAAGTGATCCTTTCAAAACCTAAGTTGGATCACGTCCCTCTTTATGTTCTGATGCCACCAGTGGCTACTTACTTACCCAAAGGAAAAACCCTTACTGTGTCCTGGAAGAATCTGCATGATCTGCCCTGCCACTCTCATCAGCATTCCTTTTCCTGCAACCTGCTTTATTTTTCTCCGTAGCACTTAACACCACACAAAATCCTGTACATTTGTTTGTTTATTTTCTGTCTCCTGCCACTGGAATCTAATCTCCTTGAGAGCAAAGACTATCTGCTCTCAGTGATTAGAACGATGCCTGGCATATAACAGATGCTCAATAAATATTTATTGAAAGATGATTTCACTTAGGGAAGGGTGGAATATAAGAAGTTTGAAGCGTGAAAAGAAGGTATGAAATAATTGTTCTGGATAATGAAATACTGAATTTACTAGGTAAATGTAATAAGATTGCGAGGTAATGTTGAGTACCTATTTGAGATTCGTGGACATAGGTTTAAGGTCTGACCAGCAGGCCTGATTATGTGTTCTCTTCAGCAATATGCAGTTGTTCAGATGAAAACATAGAGCAGCATAATGGTTGGGCTTAAAATTGGCGGGGTATTGCCTAGGCCAGTACACGGAAAAGAGAGAGCACCACACCACCTATGTGTCTCCTCACCTGGCCCAGTTTCCAATGCCTTCCCACCTTCCCAAAGCATTCCACTAGGTCCTTTGGAACTCATGATCTATCATCTGTTTTCCTCAATATCTTCTCTAAACAGTCCTTTAGCCTCTTTGCCCTGACACAACCTGGCTATCCTTGATAAACTCTCTTCTGCTATGCTCCGTGGCATCTCAAGATTTCATGGAGAAGCCAGGCACAGTGGCTCACACCTGTAATCCCAGCACTTTGAAAAGCCAAGGCAGGAGGATTGCCTGAGCTGTGATCATACCACTGCACTCCATCCTGGGTGACAGAGTGAGACCCTGTTTCACAGGGGAAAAAAATAAATAAATTCATGGAGCTTCCTCAGGAGCAGTCCTAGTTCGAGGGTAAGAGGAGATTAGGTAGCACTCCAGTTCCTAAGCAGAGCAGTTCACTTTGATCTTTAAGCATTAGAATTCCATATAAGATATCTTTTTAAAGGTTTCACTAGGGGAAAAACTAGTTTGGAAACAACTGTATTATTACATTTTTCAGTGGGCTGATGTCTGCTGTGTGTCTCTGATCTTCCCCTTTCTGAGGTTATCCTGATTCTGTCCCACCACGTGTGTTGGTGTATGAGAGATAACTTAGCCTTTAGTTCGTAGATCTCTAGATCAAGAGGAGCCATGTTTGAAGCTGTTATAGAGATTATCCCACACATCACCCAAGACTCTAGACTTTGAGCTTTATACTATGACATGATTGGACTTTTGAGTTGTCTCTCTTGGAGGAGGTTGGTTTGTATCACAGCAGAACCTAGTTATCCAAATACATATTTTTTTGTTGATTTTCTCCCTGCTATTTTCTCTGGTTCTAGTTTTGATCTCCTTTTATTTGAATGTTAAACCTTATAGTAGAGATCGCTCAGCTTTCTCTAATATCCACTATCTCCTTCCTTTTATTTGTTTATTATTTTCTTTTTTTGAGACAGTCTGGCTCTGTTGCTCTGGCTAGAGTGCAGTGGCATCATCATAGCTCACTGCAACCTCAAACTCCTGGGCTCAAGCGATCCTCCTGCCTCAGCCTCCTGAGTGGCTGGGACTACAGGCGTGCACCCCTACCCAGATAATTTTTTTATTTTTAGTAGAGAGGAGGTCTCACTATATTGCTTAGGCTGCTCTTAAACTCCTGACCTCGAGCAATCCTCCTGCCTCAGCCTCCCAAAGTGCTAGGATTACAGGCATGAGCCACGACACCCAGCCTCTCCTTCCTTTTAATAATAGAACTCCTGAGTTATAGCTGAACATAGGACAAGACTACACAGGCAAGGCTACATGCTCCAGCCTCCCTTGCAGCTAGGTGTGAACAGAAGTAATGTACATATCTTATGAGTCATACCTTTAAGTATGACTCATAAGTCATGAATTGTATTAACCCTCTTCCTGCTAGTTAGGAAATGTTAACAACTGAAAAAGCAAGCCTAGATACAGAGGTGGTTCTGGGTGCAACATGCTTAGCATAACAGAGCCCAATATATCATAAAGCATCTACCCACTCTAAGCCTCAGAGAAATGAACTTTTGTTCTACTTAAGCCACTATATTTTGGAGTCTCTTGGAACCTCTGGCTGTAGGGCCACATGTGGCCTTCTGGATCCTTTAGTGTGGCCTTTTGACTGAATCCAAATTTTACAGAACGGATTTGTTCTAAAAGGATTTGTTTATTAAAAGGGTTTGTTCTGTGAAGTTTGGATTTGGTCAAGGGTCCACACTTGGGGATCTGGAGGGCCAGAAGTGGCCTTGAGATCACATGTTCCTCACTCATCTCTTTGTCTTTTTATTAATACTATACCTTCTAGAGATTTCACTTTGTTCTCCAATGCTTCTATTGAGTTTTTTCAGTTTTGTGTCCATATTTTTAATTTCCAAAACTTCTTGTTTTGTAGATGCTACATCTTTTTAAGGTTTTCTTCTTCCTCATAATCTGTGTTCTCTAAGTTGCTTTTTTCTCATTTGTTTGGGTTTTGTCTATACTTTTCTTTAAATGTCTGGTGAACCTTGACTCTCTGCTCATACTTAAGAGAGAGGCTACAAAGCTGAATGGAAGCTCTGTGCTCACGGCTGGGTCTTTTTGACTGTGAGTTTCACTATAGGCCAGTGGTTCTCAACTGGTAAGGGGGACAATTTTGCTTCCCTCCCCATGGGACATTTAGCAATGTCTGGAGACATTTTTGGTTGTCACAACTGGGGCAGGGGATGCTACTGGTATCTAGTGAGTAGAGATGAAGAGTAGAGTGCTGCTAAATATCCTGCAATACGCAGGATGGTTACCCCAAACAAAGAACCGGAAACATCAGTATTTTAAATCTTTTCTCTTGAGCAGGTCATATTCTCCAGAGAAGATTCTGCCAATGTGTTGTCTGCCAGTAATCTCAGATCCTGGCAGAAGAAAAAGGCTGGTAGCTCAAACTTCAATAAATAAACTCTTATTTAATCCACTGATTTTCAGCAAATGTCCCTGCCCTCAAATATACTTGTGTCTCTTGGTTCAGACTCCCTCTGCTTCACTCTCTCTAGAGATCAGGATTTCAGGGGTATTCTGCTGGAGTCCAGGTGGGACATAGAGTTGTTGGGAAGATTGTAAACAGACTTTCAATCATCCTGTTTTGGTTCTTCCTTTACCTACACTTTCAGAGGTACCTGATGTCCCCCACTTCCTGGGCCATTTGAGGGTTCTATAATATAATTCAGTTGCTTTCTTTTCCTCCCCCGCTACAAGCTTAGGAATCAAATTTCCTGGTTCTGCTGAGTCAGTTGTTATTAGTCCATCTGCTCTCCAGCTTCCAAAAGTTTTGTTTTTTCTCCCCTATTCTCTATGTCCTTATGTGTCTTTTCCTTTTACTGTCATTTTGCTGGGATTTCAGGAAGGAGCAGATTTAATTATGCATTCAACCTGCTACCTTAAATGGCATTCTCCTCTGTGCGCTACCTCACTCTTTATTAAAGTTAGAATGTATATTTTATGTGCCCTCCAGCCATGAGATGATAATCTCACAAAGAATGTGAACTATGTCCTATTTATATTTGTATACTCAAAAGTATTTGGCCTGCTGTCTTGCACAAAGAAGGCACTCAATACATTTGTTACATTGAATTTACTAACTGCAAATACACATCTGCTTTAAATGCTTTTTACATTGATACATCAGTGGAAACATTTTTATTTTTCTAATTCTTTAATATGCAAAAAACACCATAACTTAACTACTAATATCTATAAACTTCACTTATCTGAGTAGAATGACCTGAACACATGGAACATATAAGTCATATTGTTCATTTGTGACCCTTTGCAAAGAGTCTCATGTTTTCACTCTGGTGGCCAGTCTCATTTCTAACTTTCTCACTGAAGATAGATTATTTCATACTCAGCATTAGGAAACATTTTTAAAACAATGAAGTTAAATCACACTTATCTGACAGATTCTCGGATTGTAAATGTGTATTTCTATTAATAGTAGATGAATCTTATTAGAGCTTTGATTTTGTATCAAACTATTTTTAATAAATATTTGTTCAATAAAGAAGTGAATGAAAATATACATTAATATGTGTGTTTTAGCAATATACATTATCAGTGACCAAAGTCTGACCACTGAATCCATTTCCTAATACAACAGGAAACTCTATTGTTAATTAGATACCTAATATACGGTACTATTTCTCTGATAACCAGGATTCACGAGTAGAAATGAGAGTGGCACCACTCACTCTTACGCTAGTGACCCAATAGCAAAGTTTTTCATTCTGTTCCCACTACCTTATACTCTGCTTGCCTAGAGTTCTTAGTCCCCAAAAGAGGAAAGCTTCCACCAGGAGATACAACAATGATTTCATTGAACTGGAAGTTAAGGCTGCCACCTGGCCGCTTTGGGCTCCCCATGCCTCTAAATCAACGGGCAAAGAAGGAAGTTACTGTGCTGGCTGGGGTGATCGATCCCGACGACTAAGGGGAAATTGAACTGCTACTCCACAATGGAGGTAAGGAAGAGTATGTCTAAAACACAGGAGAGCCCCTAGGGCATTTCTTAGTATTAGTATGCCCTGTGATCAAGGTCAATGCATACAACTACCTTCAGGAATGAAGGTTTGGATCACTCCACCAGGTAAAGGACCACAATGAGCTGAGGGGCTTGCTGAAGGCAAAGGGAATACAAAATGGGTAGTGGGAAAAGACACGTTATAAATACTAGCTATGACCATGGGATCAGTTACAAAAATGAGGACTATAATTTTTATGAATATTCCTCCTTATTTTGTTATGAATACGTATGTGTATACATATACCAAATATCTTTATTTTCTTCCTTCTCTATTCTATTATAACATAAGATATATCATCTTTATTTTATAATATTTAGTATTTAAGTATTAATTTTATTAATACATCATAGTGTTTAAGCTATGGGATATCAAGGAGAAGAGTGAACATCACTCAAGGACTTTGTCTCCTCTTCTGGAACCGGAGTTAGTGCATTTTCAGTTATATGAAGATAGTTGTATCCTACTGGGTGGAATTATGATCTCATTATTGTCTTTATTTGGAGATACATATAGGTGCCAAGTTAACAAGGAGTAGAGTTATGATGGTTAATTTATTCGTTCGAACATGATTCTGGGTGTATCTGTGAAAGTATTTCTGGATTAATTACCATTTGAATTGGTAGACTGAGTAAAGGAGATTGCCCTTCCTGACATAGGTGGGCCTCAGTCAATCCTGTGAAGACCTGAATAGAACCAAAAGGCTGAATAAGAGGGAACTCCTCCTGCCTGAATGCTTGAGCTGGACTTAAGATTTTTTCCGGCCTTAGGACTAGAACTGAAACGTTGACTCTTTTTGGTCTCCATCCTGCTGGCTTTCAGACTGGAACTTGCGTGTTCAACTCTCAGGGTTCTCAGGCCTTTGGACTTGGGCTAGAACTACATACTGGCTCTCCTGGGTCTCCAGCCTGCTGTTTGCAGATCTTGGGATTTCTCAGTGTCCATAATCATGTGAGCCAATCTCTCATAATAAATCTCATCTATCTATGTATATCTCCTATTGGTTCTGTATCTCTGGAGAACCCTGCCTAAATTCATAAGATACCTTAATTATAAATAGAAAAGTGATTGTACTATTTAAAATCCTCTTGTTAATTGTTCACTGCTTATTAATAACCACGTGTGGATTTTATGTGTCTCTTGACAGTTTCAAAGTATGTTTTATCATTTATTGTTTGCTATCCATTGAATTTCTATGTAATTTCTAATTATATAGATTGCTAGAGAAATCAACAAGATGCTATTTCTATACAGTATGTTTTTAAAAAATATATATCAAATTTTAAATATTCTTTATAAATAAGTCATATTCCATATTCACTGGGTACACAAAAGAAGCAGTAAGAAGCAAATGTTACAGACAGGATGAAGTGCATGATACGAATGTCTATGTCTCAGAGAAGTGGATGCTCCTGAATTTACCTATGGCAACATTTGGAGTAAGTACCACTTGTTATTATCCTTATACTATGCTTACTTGAAGACAGGGCCAGTGTTAAAATGTTTACTTCTTTTATAAGCTATTTTATTTTCTTTTCAATTCTAATTCTGTCCAATTGCTCTATTCAAATAAAGTCATCTAATCTCCTCTGTTCTAATTGATATTTTAATTACCCAGTTCTTTCCAGCTGGGTCCATCCCAGCTCTTTATGAAGAATGGAAAACTATGCTTTATGTATTTGAATGATAAAAGTATTGACAGGGTCATTTTTTTTCTCCCAAAAAAATACAGAAAGAAATTATCCCTCAAAAAAACTATTCTGCTGCTCTGAATACCATGGGGCGGAATGGTTGCCTATCAATTCCTTTTTATTAGTCTGCTGACGTTTTAAAGACTATGACATCATTTAAACTAATTATTTGGTTTTACAGCAAAGAAATAGGTATACTTTTACACATACACGTAAATCTTAAACTAGTCAGACGTAAGCCAAGATCTCATTTTGACTCTCCTGTGGTACCTTGTTTACATTCCTACGTCTTCAGAGACTGGATTCTCTGTGCATTTGAGGATAACTACTGGTTCATCTGGTAGAGGCAATAATGTGACTCTGGGACCGCCCAGCAGACTCTCATCTGACAGCCTATATGTTGGATCTCTTGGTTTTAAGAAGAAACCAACTGAAATTAACTTAAGCCAAAATGGAAAATATAAAGATGAAACCAAGGCCATGTCTCAAGTTGGGACTGGAGCTATGCACCAGATACTTTCTCTGTTCTTGTTCTACTCTATGTGTCTCTTTAATTTTCTCTGGTCTTTGTGGTAGAAATATGGTTGCATAGACTCCATTTTTATATGTCCTGCATTAAAGATTTCAGTCCAGACAAACCAGATCTCTTATTCCCAATTTCAAATTTTCTAAGGAGTCTCTGTTCATCACAAATTGTAGCCAGGATAAAGGTTAGGGGTCATAAAGTATAACCATGACTGCTCAGAGGTCAACATGTGGATGAGGGAGGAAGAGAAAAGTTGGTAGAAAAGGCGAACTGAGTGCCAAACCTAATGGATGTCCACTGCAGGGCCCCTCTCTTCCCTCCTAACAGAAAATTTATCTTAAACAGTGTCCTTCTGGAGACCATGCTGGGGAAAAGGCAATGGGTGCTATAATATTAAGGTAGGCTTGGTAAGGGAGGAATTCTGAGGCAATTGGGCCTTTGTGGGCTCCTTCAATTCATACCATATGTATGTTTTTATAAAATATGGTTTATAATTTCGGCCATTCTAACACAAAGAGACTTAATTGATTGTGGCAAACTTATTCTTGGATTTTGATGCATCTTCAAATGCAAATATATGTTGATTATCCAGATCAGCTTTGCAGAGATTCAACTCAATTATCATAGTGCCTGAAATGACTATAATGCGCCAGCAGCAACTCAGTTGTTTCCATTCTACAAACCGGTGGGTTTCAGCCTGAGATCTCTAGACATCTAGGGATCCACAAGGGAAGAACTGGAGACCCATAAGCTATTTCCAACATTTCCTAAAGTCTAAAGGAAATAATAAATTTACCTGACACAAAACTGTGATAGGCTACATAAAACATCAAGTTTCTCTGCTTTAGAATGACATAATGTCAACTCAGGGTAGCAAATCTGTTATTCCTTTCTGATCTTAAGCTCTAGTTTACTATATATATCAAAATATATATATATTAAAAAATGTATGTGTGTGTGTGTGTGTGTATATATATATATATATATATATATATATATATGTATCTGAAAGTTCAGTACTTGTCCCCAAGCCTGAATCAGTGAGAATGAAAAACAAGTGGTTTAAGGAAAAGGAGAGAGAAGTTTATTAATTTGCCAGCAAATGAGGAGGGTGATGGACTAGTGTTTCAAAGACCACTGTCCTGTCTTTAAGCAGAAAAACAGGGCTTTTTAAAACGGGGGTTTTCAATGGTTGGTCTCTGGTCTCAGGTCCATGTGACCAGTGTCACATGCCATGGTTTTGGGCTATTGCTTAACTGTAATTGGTGGTTTCAGTGCCAACAGTCTCCCAACCCTGTCCAGACAATTAATTCTGTTGAGCCATCTCCTATAGTTTAAGATACTAGAAAACAGCAAAGAACATTTTTCTGCCCCTTTGATTACTGGCTTCAGGGAAGGAGTGCAGATTTTAATTCCCAAAAAGGATGGAGGATTTTAAAAAGACAACTTGTAAAACATTTCATTGCCCTTTTTCAGATCTTTACACTCTGTTACATATTTATATACGTATATACACAAGTATACATATTTATACACACATATATATACATATATACACAAACACACATATATAGATATCTGCACATGTTGTTGAACTCAGGTTCGGCTGCTGGCCACCTGAGAACCAAACACAGAGGCAAGTGTTGGTGAAAGAAAGGTGATTTATTCAAGTGCCAGCAGCCTGAGGAGACGGTGGACTATTGTCTCAAAGACCATCTCATCTTTCTCTCCTTATAAAGGAAAGAGGTAAAGGGGGTTGGGGCAGAAAGCAAGTCATGATGACTTGCGCAATAGTTATCAGCAAACCATTCTGGTCTTCTGGTAGATCTTGTCATCAGCCGTCTGTGGTTGGTCTATTCCAGACTTGATCTATTTTTCCTCAAGGTCATTTTCTAATCTTGTGGGTAGCTGTGTAAGCAAGCAGCAGGTTAATTCTAAACTTTTAAGACAGAACAAGCTGGAAACATATTGGAAGCAAAATGACTTCCCTTTAGCTAGCCTAGCTTGTGGTCTGAATGGCCTTTGGGGTGCACTTACACATATGGCACATGACAAGGAAGAAGTTCAATGTAACACACGTACACATATGTACATATATCCTTGGTTGTAAATTCGCGGCAAATGAATGTCATCCTGGGAGAAATGTAATTTAATGCCATCCTAGGAGAAATTACATGTGGCCACTGTTATTCAGGTTGTATTCTAAAGACTGTAGAAAGAAAATTTTAAAGCTCAAGGTTACTAAAGTCATCTTTCCTGGAGATCTTTAAACATGAGATAATTAGCCATCTCTCTAAAATAATTACCTCTGGAAGATCCTTCTACTTTCCTCTTAAAATATATTAAAATATCATCCACCCCATTATTAGAAGTTGTACTGATTAGGATAATATATTGTCTTAATGACAAAGACCTGTGGATAATAAGTTGTTTCCAGAAATGTTCTGCATTTAGAGCACAAATTCTGGGTGATCCTTTGTGAATGTCAAAGCTTTAGGTGTTCAGGAGTTCCTGCAGTTCCTCCATAATGGTCAAAAGCACTTGGTTATTTCTCTGCTTCATCCCATGATTAGACCCTCTGGACTCAGATCAGAACAAAATGGATAGGAAACATTTCTAAGATATTAATTCTCTGCTTATAGTCCAAGCTGTCAGAAACCTTTCAAGCCCTAGATAGTTATACACATAATTATCTGAAATCTACTTCGGAGCAAAGCCGCTCCTCTTTCCTATCAAGTGATGTCAAAAGGTCATTTTCAGCAGCCTCGAACTCTTCTCCATTACCTCACCAAGGCTCACAGCTCTGCATTAAATTGCTATTCCAATCCACCTTTCTGGGAAGTAATTAATCCCAATTCAAATGAAGACCTATAATTGCAAATCACCTTTCAATGTACCCTCTACTTCAGTAGGGGAAATGGGAAATGGTATACCCAAATTTGAAAAAAAGTTAAAGGGATTAGAAGCAATAATGAAGACCCAAATTCTAATAAGTATTCATTTTTCTAAAAGCATTGTTTAAATACAAAGCTACATATTTATTCAAAATCAATTCATATGTGATGGACAAGTCACTTCCCAAATGTGTTTCTTTGTGAGGCTATGTAATAGGGGGCGGAGAAGTAGGTAGGACACGCATTATTGAGAGTGATATCTTCTCCTCATCCTTAAATGCTTGTACAGGATGTTCTTTATAAAGCAAATGTGCTGGAAATTCTCTTTTTCTTCCTTGAAGCATCTGTGAGTCTTCTTTAGATAAAATGAGCTTTTTTGGTGGGCACATGACAAGGAAGAGGTTCAATGTAACAAGCAATCATGTTATTTTATAGAGCTCCATCTTAAATTAAATTTACATATGGTACCTTTTTATGGACTGTGGGTTGCAACATGTGAGCAATTTTAAAGTGTAACATTTCATTTACAGGTTCAGAGTAGCTTTCAATTCCCTCACTAGTGTGCTTCTAATTAAATCTTAATTGTACCATTCATTACGAAATGAAAGAAATGCTGTTATACTGGATTTTCCCTAAGAGGAAATCAAGATGGCCCTCATAAAATGGCAAATCCATAGAAAAGGAATAAAAATGAGCCTTAAAATTAAATCCTAACATTTGAATTTGCATAATCAAAAAATTGTCACAAGTAATATCTTTTTTGATAGACCCAGATGATTTAAATATATTTGATTACTTATGTATAGCAAATCACCCGAATGCATAAGGAATGTAAGGAACACTGAGTATGTGACAGCATGTAGTAAAAATGACATATCTAATAATTTAAATTGCTGCTTTATTATATATTAATTTAAAAATATATCCTTGTGACAAAAAAAACACTTTTTAAAGTTGGTTTACCTTACAGTCAAAAGAAGAAAGGACCAAAAATGTAAGTAGCCCCAACGCTGCTTTCTTGTGGGAGAGAGATTTTGTCTGAATTGTAGGATAATTGTGACACTTGTCTCATTACATTTCTTTGGCATATGCTTGGGTAATTTATATTTTCAACTTAGCATGAAATAATTTTCAAAAATAAATCAATTCTCCTTCCACTTTTAATTCCTCCTGTCTATAGAGTCATTATTTCTAAAATTTGGTCTTTTTGAATTTAGAATTTAAATGAGCTCATTCTCTTTTCCATTAGCTCCTGCAACTAAATCTATAGAGAATAAATGAAATGGTATAATAATTTAAAGAATATACTAAGAAAGGCTCCAATAACTTTGTGGTACTGAGGTTGAAAACAAAAATTTGTTTCTCATATCCAGAGAGTTAGAAGATGGCATCTCAGCCCTAGGCTTTTCTCCTAGTTTGGCGTTGGGAATTTATTCTTTAGTGAGAAATTAAGAAAATTTCTTATGTATTAATATAAGAAGGCACTTATAATAATATGTATCTACAATCCAGAATTTAACAATTATTAACATTTTGTCATGTTTGTTTAAAGTTTTTTTTGTTTTTTTTTTTTTTGAGACAGAGTCTCACTGTGTTGCCCGGGCTAGAGTGTGTGGCGTCAGCCTAGCTCACAGCAACCTCAAACTCCTGGGCTCAAGTCATCCTCCTGCCTCAGCCTCTCGAGTAGTTGGGACTACAGGCATGCGCCATCATGCTCGGCTAATTTTTTCTATATATTTTTAGCTGTCCAATTAATTTCTTTCTATTTTTGGTAGAGACGGGGTCTCACTCTTGCTCAGGCTGGTCTCAAACTTCTGAGCTCAAACAATCCTCCCGTCTCAGCTTTCCAGAGTGCTAGGATTACAGGCGTGAGCCACTGCGCCCGACCAAAAGTTGTTTTAATAAAAGTAATTTTTTAATTCCTCTTCATCTTTCCTCTAATTCCATTTTCTCCTACTTCTTTCCAATCCAGACTACAACTCTCATACTTTGGTATAAATATTAGTATCTATTGCTGTATAACAAATTGCACCAAAACTTGGTAGCTTACCACAGCAACACTGATTATCTCACAGTTTCTGTGGATCAGGAGCAAGCTGTGTAGTTAGCTGGGTTCTCTGGGTCAGGGTCTTTCGTGAGGCTGCGATCAAGGTGATGGCTGGGGCTGCAGTCTTCTCCAGGTTCAACTGGCAGCAGGATCTGCTTCCAAGCTCACCCAGTCGTCATGGGTAAGACTCAGTTCCTCAAGAGCTATTGGACTGAGGGCTTCAGTTCCTCACTGGCTCTTGGCCAGAGGCTGCCCTCAGTTCTTGGCCACAGGGTCTCCCCACAGAGCAGTTCACGACGTGCCAGTTTATCTCATCATACCTAGAAGAACCGGAGCCAACAAGAGAGAAGTCACAGTTTTTTATACCTAAACTTGGAGGTGATATCCCATCACTACTATTCATTACAAGCAAGTTGAAAAGTCCAGGCCAAACTCAAGGGGAAGAGAGTATATAACGGCATGAAGACTAGGAGGCAGGAGTCATTGGGGGCCATTTTAGAGGCCAGCTATGAAAGTATGTATCATTCCAGCTAATTATTTTATGCTTTTGCATAAATATCTATAAATGAACATTTTATATGTAAAAACATAAAAATGTACAATACGTTTCCTATTTTTTCAATTTACAGAAATGGTTTTATATATTACGCATCTTGCTTTTTTGTATCAATACTATATTTTTGTCATCTACTCAAGTTGATCCATTTAGATCTTGTTAGTTCCTTTTAACCACTATTCAGTATTCAATCTATGAATTACCACATTTTATTTAAAATTCTACCAATGTTTATTGTCTTCCTTTTTTTTTTTTTTTTGGTGTTACTAATGATGTGACAATGAGCATCTTTGCATGTGTCCCCTTGAGAATGTATGAAAGGGTTTCTACAAACCTCGTAGTTGTTAAAATTTTATAACATATTTCCAGATTGTTCTTTTAAGTGAGTACACCTGTTCACCTGTTTATACTCACACTAATAATTTAAGACATTTACCTTTCCCCAACTTTCACACCAACCCTTAATTGGTGACACATGGTATCTCATTGTTATTTTACTAATTTTTACCCTAATTATCTGTAAAGTTGAGCGTCTTTTCTTGTGTTTATAAATAATTTGGGTTTCCTAGTCCCTTGAGTCTCTGTTCACATACTATAGCCATCTTTCTATTGAGTTGTTTGTGCTTTTCATTACACTTCGATTAGATGTCTTTTGTCATACAGAAAATTGTAATATAGTCAAATATTCATCTTTGCCTTTATGATGTGAATGTTTGGTGTCTAGTTTAAGAAAACTCTGTGACTCAAAATCCTAAAGATATTCCCTATATTTTTTTCAATTTTAATGTTTTGTTCTTTTATATTTGGAAGATAGAGCTTTAATCTATCTGCAGTTTGCTTCTGTATTTTGTGTGAACTAGGGATTTTAATTTTTTTTAATTTCAGAATATTACAGGGATACAAATGTTTTGGTTACATGGATTGCTTTTGTACTGCTAAGTCAAAGTTATAAATGTGCCCGTCACCCAGACGGTGTACATTGTACTCATTAGGTATGGTTTCACCACCTTCTCCTCCCCTCCCTCTCCCACCTGCTTGATTTCCATAGCAGCTAAAGAATGGGTTTTTTCATTTGAGGTTCATAAATCCATTTGCTTGTGAAATGATAGTATGATGTTTATTTTGTAAAGTAGATATTAGATAGTATTAGGAAATATTTACTAATTTTGTCAGGTGTGATAAGACATTGGGGCTGTGTAGACATTGTTCTTAATTTTCAGGGATGTATCCAGCACGTATTTTCTTCAAAATACTTTAGCAACAAAACATTAAGCAAATGTGGCAAAATATTAACAATTATTACATGTAAGTGATGAATATATGGGTGTGGGTATTCATCTTATTATTCTCCTTACTCTATGTTATGTTTTACATTTTTTATAATAAAAAGTAAGAGAAAAAAGTTCACTTTCTTTCTGTTCCTAGGCTTGTAGGCCAGCATTAATTTTTTCATATTTCCAAAATTCACTCTCCTCGCGTTGTCACTGAATCAATAAACCTACAACCTATGTCTCTAGGTCAGTGCACATTCACTTCTCTAGACTAGGAAATCTAATCTCATGCCAGGGATCCCCAAATTGACCCTCTGTGGGTATATCCATTTCTTTTTTTTTTTTCCTGAGACAGGGTCTGGCTCTGTCGCCCAGGCTGGAGTGCAGTGGCATGATCATAGCTCACTGCAACCTCCTACTCCTGGGCTCAAGTGATCCTCCTGCCTCAGCCTCCCAAAGTGCTGGAACTACAGGCATGAGCAACTGGGCCCAGCCTCCATTCCTTCTTGATACTTGTTCTAATATTTTCAAAAAGAAAAATTATCACAGGTTTATAGCTCTGAAAAAGGTACAAAACCTTCCTATCTTTCCCCTCATAGGTCATCGAATAAAACACTAAAAATAAGTTGAAGATTGAAATAGAGATATAACGCTTACAGTGGTCTCCCAGTATTTTTATTCACCATTTTTATACAGTGAAGCATTTATAATTATCAGTACTTACTTTGTGAAAAGATTTAATGGAATGGAACACGCTATAAAATGTTAGCTATCACCCTCATCATTAAGCATTAAACAACCACTGTGTATCTATGCTAAGTACTAGAGTGATTAACACAAGGAAATCTTGGCCTCGGACTGTAAATTACCCAAATAAGCTACCTCAGGATTCAAATGAACCAAGTAAGTAATTGCAAATCTCTGCTTCATTGCTTGTTTATTGGTTATAGCCATCTTTGTGTTCCAACATCCCACATCCATCGCTCACATGCCAGAGACATCTAATAAAGGTAAACTGTATAAATTTTTGCATTGTGTGTTACACTGAAACTGGAAGCACTTCATTTCTTTGTGATTATCATTTGCTTGATGTTTAAAGAATTTTTTTACCCAGTTGAGAACACTGTGCCAATCTGTTGATTTGTTAGGCGTTGGGCTTGGTGGGGGAAATGTTCAAATACAGTTTTTTCTCATTGATAGTTAATAGCTAAAGCTTGGGCGGGTGTGGTGGCTCACGCCTGTAATCCTCTGGAAGGCTGAGGCGGGAGGATCACTTGAGCTCAGGAGTTCGGACCAGCCTGAGCGAGCGAGACCCCGTCTCTACTAAAGAAATAGAATGTACCTGGAAAACTAAAAATATATATATAAAAAATTAGCCAGGCATGGTGGCTCATGCCTGTAGTCCCAGCTACTCGGGAGGCTGAGGCAGGAGGATCACTTGAGCCCAGGAGTTTGAGGTTGCTGTGAGCTAGGCTGACACTCTGTAGCGTGGGCAACAGAGTGAGACTCTGTCTCAAAAGAAAAAAAAAAAAGAAAAAGAAATAGCTAAAGCTTAAGATGACTAACCAGAAAGCACTCTTCACCTCTTCAAAATAGAATATGTGTACTAATGCTATAGATATAGATATGCAAATTCCCATCCATATATTCTACTTTGTACAAGTTTCACTTAATTTAGCCCTTTTACTAATGATCCGTGTGACTAGACTAATCATTTATTTAATATTTATTTATCAAATAAGAGAGGCACATGATTTTAAGGCAGTTTCAAAATGTAATGTTCTATTGGTTATATAATTTTTTTTTTTTTTTTTTGAGACATAGTCTCACTCTGTTGCCCTGGCTAGAGTGAGTGCCCAGCATGGGGACTTTGGCAGAAAAATATGGGACATGTCACCAGAGTGCATCAGAGGAAAAGGGTCAATGTCCCCGTATTGACACAGGACTATTTCTAGGGACAACATGCAACACTCCCTAGGGACTCTCAGAAACATAGGGCCTGGAATTCCCATTAAAAAGTGTTAATGGTAAGGCCGGGCGCGGTGGCGCACGCCTGTAATC
This sequence comes from Avahi laniger, assembly GCA_963575035.1. Classification (NCBI taxonomy): domain Eukaryota; kingdom Metazoa; phylum Chordata; class Mammalia; order Primates; family Indriidae; genus Avahi; species Avahi laniger. The sequence goes on along the minus strand of CAUYSK010050357.1, from coordinate 128 downwards.
CTAGCACTCTGGGAGGCCGAGGTGGGCGGATCGTTCTGAGCTCAGGAGTTCGAGACCAGCCTGAGCAAGAGCGAGACCCCGTCTCTACCAAAAATAGAAAGAAATTTTAATTGGACAGCTAAAAATAT
>CAUYSK010050356.1:0-19162 GCA_963575035.1 Avahi laniger | reverse complement strand
ATATTACAACAGATATCAGCCAATGGCTGTTGAGATGAAGTCGTCATTGCTTATACAGCTGTGGATATGGATTTTATTTTAGGAATGAATGTAAGTCCTGGTTTCTGTGTGAAAACTTTCCGTTGATACCTTTTTTTTTTTTGAGACAGAGTCTCACTCTGTTGCCCTGGTTAGAGTGCCGTGGCATCATCCTAGCTCACAGCAACCTCAAACTCCTGGGCTCAAGCGATCCTCCTGCTTCAGCCTCCCGAGTAGCTGGGACTACAGGCATGCACGACCATGCCCGGCTAATTTTTTCTATATATTTTTAGTTGTCCGATTAATTTCTTTCTATTTTTAGTAGAGACGGGGTCTCACTCTTGCTCAGACTGGTCTCGAACTTCTGAGCTCAAACAATCCGCCCGCCTCAGCCTCCCAGAGTGCTAGGATTACAGGCGTGAGCCACCACGCCCAGCCTGGTTAGGTGTCTTAAATGCGTTTTCGACTTAATGATATTTTCAACTTGTGATGGGTTTATCAGGGCATAACATAAGTCAAGGAGCAGGTGTAATGTCATTACTCCTTAGCACACACCAAGGTCCCCTGAGGTCTGGCTCCCACGTCCGTCTCCACCTGGAGGCTATAGACTGCTGCCAGGGCCTCCCTGGGCTCTGCAACTCTTGGCACCTGCACTCTGGAGGCCTGTTCTGCAGCTTTGCTCTCCCAGGCACTGAGAGCCGGGAGCCAGGGCTGTGGCAGCATCTTCAGGGACCTTTCCAGCCACACAGTTCCCCTTCTGTAGCATTTTGTACCAACCTGTATTATGTTCGGGGCTTTAAATGTCAACAGTGCAACCGATGTTTGAGTATCCACTGGGGGTCACACACCATGCCAAGCTTTGTGGATGCAAAGCCAAATGAGACTGGTCCCTGCCCTCTATGAGCTCGCAGTGACAGAAGGAGATAGTCCACCAAATATAAAATAGAGTATGACACGCATGTGACTAGAAGGAGCACAGAGCAGAGAGGTGATGCAGAGTGGAGGGCGGTGGTCAGGCTGGGCACTGGTCATGGAAGGCTTCTACCTGAGCATGGCTTCTGTCACACAGAGGACTTTCCATATCTAGCTATGGAATAAATAAATGCATAGTGGTAACAGCCAACAGGGATTGAGCACATTTTATGTGTCCAGCCCTGCCTGTGCTAAGTGGCCAACTGCCTGTGGGTCATGTGTAGTGCTACCAATTTACAGAGGAGGAGACTGAGGCTTCAGTCATTTGCTCGTGGTCACTGTAGCTAGTAAGTGTCAGAGCAGTATTTGAATCCAGGACTGTCTGACTCCGAAGCTTGGTCTTCTTATCACTGTGTCAAACTGCCACCCTTCATGCAGGCAGTAGGATTTTGTGCGATGAATAGGAGTTTCTCATGTGGACAGGGTGGTGGGCATTCAAGGTAGAGGGAAAGCTAAGGCGTTTTAAAGGTGATGCCCAGAGACGTTAATTAATTTGCCCAAGGTCACACAGTGGGAATTGAGAGTTGGAGCGTGTTTCAGAGCACTCATTGAATGCCCAGGCTGGAGATGATGAAATGAGAAATGGAAGAAGTTTTTTTTTTTTTTAAACCCTTCTTTCTTTCCCACTTGCTATGTAAAATGAAAAGACTATTGATTGGTAGGGCAGAATGTGCAAGTCAGTAATGAGATTCCTTCTGAAAATCCTTTAAAGTCTCCATAATTAATTTATTTGAGAGGTGAAGCAAACTGTGCACGTGAAATGTATAAAAATTATTAACGGGTCGCACTGGACCCGTAGCCTGCGGCTGCGCGGCCGGACGAAGGACTCGGGTGCACCTGCCGCGCCCCGTCGCCCTCGCAGTCAATTCTCGATCGCACCCGGGCTGGAGCAGTGGTGTCTGCGCTCCTTCCGATGCTCCCTGCTGGGGACAGGGTCCGCGCAGGGTTCCCCGCGTGGGGGAATGGCGGCTCGGAGGGGCACGCGGAACTTTCCAGAGAGATGCAAATGGTCGAGACCTCGATCTGGGTGTGTGCTCCTGGTTAAGGTTTGTGCATCTCACTGTATGTAAATTATACCTTAAAAAAGACAGAAGAAATGAATTGTATTTTATAATCTGTCTTCTCTTCATCTGTAGAATGGTTAATATGATAATATTATAATCACGGCTAACTCTGGTTCACACTTCATGCTGAACATGTTACAATGTCTGACTTCATGACTCTGTGAGGTGGGTGCTATTATTAAACCCATGTTACTGACCTTAAGGCGCAGAGAAGCTAACTTGCTTGAGGTTATATAGTGATGGGGTCAGGACAGGAACCCTCTGCTGTCGCCGTGCTGTGATGATCCTAACCCAGGCTTTGAGCATTGTTGACTTTTTCTGTCTCAAGGGAGGGTGGACAGCGCCATGACTTCCAGAGAGTGGAGCCGGGCTGGGGTGCGGAAGTGACGTTTGGGGTGTTGGAGGAGAGATAAGAGCTCCACCCCAGGGAGAGTTGGATGGGGGTGGATGGGGGGATTCTGTGCCCCTAATACCTAGAACAGCACGCAGATGTCAGCATCTCTGACAGGGTGATTGCAGGCACGGCTGGTACTGAACACCCAGAACATGGCCCTGACCTGGTCCCCTGCTGATGGGGCCAGAGCTGTGAGTGATATCTTAGGGGTTCCCTGGGGGACCGAGGACCTCAGGCACCTCCCCAGCTCCTGCTAAAGCCCTGGGACTCTCAGATGTCCAAAGCAGGATAAACCCACCACCGAAATGCTGGAATTAGGATTCCTGTCAATGCTGAGATATAAATTAAGAAAAGTGTTTTATCTGAGAGTCACAGAAAAAGCCATATGGGTTTGTAAAATATTTTTACATATATCATCATTAAATCTTAACAACAGCCCTGTAAGGGAGGGCTCATCATTCTTGTTTGACAGACCTAGAGAAAACGAAAGCTTTAAGAGCTTAGTCCCTGCGGTCATTTTGAGATCCAGGAGGCCTAGCTCCGAATCCGTTTCTTGCTTTCCTAAACCATGGTGTCAAGAGCATCCTTTTAGGGCTAAAGAATTGCCCAAAGGTGTCCCATGGGACATTATCTTGCTACAGTGCTAACTCTAAGGCCAGCTATCGCAAAGTTCGTGTCACGGAAAGGCTCAAGGACCAAGTTAAGATGCTTGAATCTCATGGTTTAATATATAAATTTAAAACACACAGTGTGAAGCAAGCAGAATAGGTGGGCAGTTAATGTCCTTAGCGGAGGGTGAAGGCAGCGGAGAAGGACCACATTAGCTGAACCCTGGTTTAAGCAGCGTTCCTGTGCCTCGTGTCTCTCTGCTACATCAGCCTTCCCCACTGACGGTGCAGCAACAAGATCAGAGTTAAGGCTGAACAAGGAGTTTGGCAGATGGAAGGTGCCTGGAGCCAACACAGGGAACTTGCTCTGAGGGGAAGGTGCAGGGAAGTCACGCCTGGCCCACAGTTGTAATCACCGATTACCCTGCCTAGCAGCTCTAGATCTCATTTGGCAGAGGACTTGTGGGGCCAGAATGGGAGTCAGCAATGGCTGGCTGATTTAAGACCTCATAAATATTGAGTGCCTCATGTATATCGAATATATTATGACTATTTGGAAACGCGAGTGCCTCATGTGTATTTGGTGCAGCCACAAATATTTGATACCTCTTGGTCTTTCCATCTCTTTCTATGTTCAGCACACACATGCTCTATTTACTTTATCTAAGCTAACATGTCTGCATAAGTTACTACTTTATTTATGTATACTTAACACAGCTAATGAATTCTGCCTCTTAGGCTTAATTCTGTCTCATAAGCTATTTGCTTCTATACTTACTTTCATTTATTCTTCTTGTTTGTGTTTCTGATTTTCTCTAGCAGAATTGAATATCTTGAATAATATAATAAACCCATTCCAAAAGTGGAACTGTGTCAGAGAGTTTGTGCAAGTGTCTTTGGGGTGACCAGAGAGGTGATGGGAGCCTTTTGGACGAATGGATACTCAGAGGCGGTCAGCATGCAAGGAGCGTGTGAGAGTTTGGAGGCAGTTCTAGGTCTGAATCCAGCTCCACTGCTGACTGCTGGGGGCAGGTTCCTAACCTCTCTGATCCTCAGCTCTCCTATGTAAAAAGAGCGTAACCACACCTACCTCCTGCAGCTGCTTGATAAGGTACTGTCTTAAGCATGGGAACATACTCCATAATGTAGTTTTAGACCTGGAGGAAGGACTCACCTTCGTCCTATCCTTTGTAAGCCCCATTTATAACTGTCCTGCAGAGCATGGTTTCGGTTACCCAAGGCTACTTTTCTAACCAGAGAATCTGACAGAAGTGAATTTGTATTTGTTGAACTGAGAGCACCCATTCTAGAGACTGTGGACTTACCTGCTGTGTGATCTCATGGTGCCGCCAGGGAGGGAAGCACAGGTGCGGTGCGGACATAGTTTACCTAGTCTGGAGTGGACGGGAGGCTCTGGAAAGGCTTCCTGGAGCAGGGCGACCTTGAGTAGGAATTTGCAGGGCGAGTAGGCATTACCTAATGAGCTTATTGAAGTTGGAGGGAGGAAGGCAGGAAGTTCTACCACAGACAGAGCAGTAGCAGTGGTGAGGACGGAAGGCAAGAGAGCGTCCAGCACATCTAAGGACTAGTGGGTGACTCAGCCTGGCTCCAATCAGTGGCACCGTTGATGGGGGACTTCTGGTCACATGTGGACCCGTCCTGAACTTACTCATGGGCCAAAGTCAGAGGTAGAGTTGAAAAAGTAATATTTGCCTTTATTCAGGTCTAGGGGGAATAACTGCAGTGAGATTAGGAGATTGGATGAGGAGGAGGAGTGAGAAGTGTTTGTGAGATTTAATTTTTTTAATGTGTGAGACGGTTCTAGTCTCCAGTGAATAACACTCAGTTTAAGGGGGTTTATCTGTATTCCAGGAAGATGGTGGGCATAGAGGATCTGAGATGTGTCTTCCAAGATTCTTAGTTAATGTGCATGAGGCTGAGATGACAGTGTACATATTTAAACCTGGCAATGGCAGAATTAAAAAAACAGCTTTATGTTTTTTTCTCTCTCTGGGAGAGGGTAAAGGTGGAAGATTTAGCATCAGCCAAATTCATTCTGATTTCTTTCTATTGGAATGTATCTCTATCTTCCTGGTCAACTGCAATAGGAAGTGGCCTTGAGAGTTGGAGTGGAGGCTGTTTTAATGTAAATAGAACTTAAAAAAAAAATCCTTCCAGGAAGCAGTGCTCAGACAAACTCTCTTTGATAGGTCTGAGATTTTATTGCATTAAGTGGCTCTTCCCGGGAAAAATGCAAGTGAATCTGGCCACCTCTTACCCTGACACAAGTGTCTTCGCGAAAGGACACATGAATCTGCATTAGGAAAAGTTGAAGGCCCATTACTATGCACTTTAATGTAGTTTTTATTCTGTCGGCCATTTGCTAATTTAATAAAGATGTCATATTCCTGGTGGCTGATAGAAATTTGAGAAGTCAATTCCTGAAGCCTCAGCAGAGTAGCTTAAAAGAAAGCTAAAGATATACTTCCTAGTTCCTAGAGGGGGACGTGCCTGGCTTATGTTCTGAAGGAAAAGACCATGTGGGCAGGGACAGTAATGAAAGACTCAGTGTCACTGGCCTGGGTGGAAGTTTCGGCTTTTATGCTTTTGGGCTATGTGACCTCTTGGAGTGACTTCACCTCTCTAAGTCTTATTTTCCTTATCTGTAAAATGGGTATAACACTATCTACCTTCTAGAACTGTGAACATTGACTGAGATGAAGTATATAAAGTGCTTAGCCTGGTGCCAGTCACACTAAGTTTTCAACTTCAAGTGAGTTGGAGTCAAGAGAGAAAATGACGGTGGCCTGGGGCCCAGTGCACAGGATGGAGAGCACTGCTTAGATGGACACCATGGCCAGCTGCAGCCACGAGCCCCCTGCCTGATGCAGGAAGGGGTGGGGAGTTGCTGCGGGGGCATGGGCAGAGTGTGGGGGGACCCACATCTGACTCTAGTTCTTCCAAATTGCTAGGCAAAATTACAGGCAAGTAGGCAAAATTCCAGGCAAGTAGGCACAATTCACCACTAGTATTGAAAAGTCTCAAACTTATAGAAATATTGCAAATACAGTAAAAATATCCCACTCTGAGATATTTGAGAGAGTCGTCAATGAGGCCCTGTCACCTCCAAATACTTTAGCATTTATTTCCTAAAAGTACGAACATTTTCTAGACTGGGTGTAGTGCCTTACGCCTGAATTCCAGCACTTTGGGAGGCTGAGGCGAGAGGATCACTTAAGGTCAAGAGTTCAAGATCAGTCTGGGCAACATAGCAAGACCTCTTCTTTACAAAAAATAAGAAAAAATGAGCTGGGCTTGGTGGTACATGCCTCAGTCCCAGCTTCTCTGGAGGCTGAGGCAGGAGGATCACTTGAGCCCAGGATTTCGAGGATGCAGTGAGCTATGATTGCACCACTGCACTCCAGCCTGATGACAGAGCAGTGAGATTCTGTCTCTTAAAAAAAAAAAAAAAAGAACTTATTTTCACATAGCAGTGAAAGACAGGAAGCCAATATTAATTTATTACATTTAATTTTCAGACCTCACTCAAGTTTAGCCAATCATCTCAATAATGCCCTTTATAGCAAATGCTTCTAGTTCAGAATCACACATTGTATTTAGTTGTCATTTCTCCTTAGTCTCTTCCAGTCTATGACAGTTCTCAGTCTTTTCCTAACTTTCATAATCTTTACACTTTTAAAGATTAGAGGCATGATGTCCCTCAGTTTGGGTTTTCCTAATATTTCCTCCTGGTTAGAGTCAGGTTGTAATTTTTTTGGCAGGAATATCACAAAAGTGATAGCTGTGTTGTCATTGCACCCTAGCAAGTGGCACAAAATTTCAGTTTGTCTCACAGCCGAGGGTGCCCACTTTGACCACTTGATTAATGTGGTGTCCACAAGGCTTCTCCACAGTAACATTACTCATTTTCCTTTGTAATTAATAAGCACTTGATGGAGAGGTACTTTGAAACTGTATAAATATCCCATTCATCGCCAAACTCTTCTCTTTCTCTCCAGTTCTATCTATTTGTATCAGATGGACTCATGATTTTCTCTTCTATTTAATGGGTATAATCTGTTACTATCATTGTTTTGATGCCCAAATTTTCCCATATTTGGCCAGTGGCACCTTTCAAGCTAGCTCCTTTGTCCTTTCACATGTCCCCACCATTGTTTGAACATTTCCTTACTTTTTATTTTTTTTTAAATTTTTTAACATTTTAAAAAATTTATAATGAATAGGAATTTATTGGCTCACAATTCTGGAGGCCGGGAAGTCCAAGACTGAGAGGCTGGCATCTTGCAAGGACCTTCATGCTGTGTCCTCCATGGCAGAAGGCAGAAGGGCAAAGAGAAGGCAAGAGAGAGAACAAGAGTGGGGCTGAACTCATCTTTTTATAAGAAACCTGTTGGGTCGTAGTTGTCTGTTCTTGGTTCTTGGTGTGCTCTTGCCGAAGAATGAACAGACACACCAAAAGCAAGGCAAGCATGAAACAAAGTTCACTGAGGAAGGACAAGATAGGTTTACAGAGAAAGAGCAAGATACAGGTTCACAGAGCAAGAGCAAGATAACATTCACCATAGATACATACAACTCCTGTGTTATAAGAAAAGGGCCCACTTCCTTACTTCTTAAGACAACAAGGTGTTTCAGGCTCATCTTGTACTTCTCTTGTTTCAGTCCTGGAATCAGACACTTCCTCAAGGAGCCCTGATTCCTTTTACTGGAAGATGATATATATAGAAACTAGATCTGGACACTAAGTGTTCTCATTGTTTGGGGGATGTTGTTGTTCCCAGGCACTCTCAGTGGACAGGGCAAGGTGATTATATTAATACATATACATATATACAAATATATATACATATTTTTTCTCTCTCATATATTCACATTTACATCCTTATCTCTATTTATGTATCTATCTTCATCATCATCATCGTTATCTATCATCTACCTTCTTACCTATCACAAACCATGAGTTCACATTGACGCCCTCAGTTCCAGTCTAACAAAACAGAGTTCGTTCTTGTTTTCCCCATTTTAATATTTATATGTTCCTTCTGTGACAGTGAGAAACCTGCTGCCTGTTATCCTTAATATGTTTACTTAGCGGATCAATCACCCAATATGTAACCGAGCTCCATTGCTGCAGCTGCTCCTTTCCCTGTGCAGGTGACTCCCTTGCGCTGCAGGAGCCCAGACACCTGCATCAGGCTGCTGCTGCCACTCGCCCCTGCCCTGCATGGAAGCTCTCCTCACTCAGCCTGGGCTCAGACACCTCATGCTGCGCTGGCCCCACCTATGAACACTCTCTCTCCTGTATAATTATTATTTTCTATTTCTGTAATTTTGTTATTATGGTAAAATATACATAAAATGAAATTTATCATTTTATCTGTGTAATTCAGTGGCATTAACATTTCACACTGTTGTGCAACCATCACCAGCATCCATCTCCACAACTTTTTTATCATCCCAAACTGAAACTCTGTACTTATTCTATAATACCTCCTCCTTCTCCTCTCACCTAACCCCTAGTGATTGTAATTCTACTTTCTGTCCCTATGAATTTAATTACTCTAGGTACCTCATATAAGTGGAATCATACAATATTTATCCTTTTGTGTCTGGCTTATTGCACTCAGCATAATGTTTTCAAGGTTCATCCCCATGTCCACTTTCACCACTTCTGTTCACCATAGCATGGGAAATCCTAGCCAGAGTAATCAGCAAGAAAAAGAAATAAAGGGCATCCAAATTGGAAAAAGGGAAGTCAAGTTAACTCTGTTTGAAAGAATCAATATTGTTAAAATGACCATACTGAGCAAAGCAATCTGTAGATTCAATGCAATTCCTATCAAAGTCCCAATGCCATTTTTCACAGAATTTGAGAAAACACTCTTAAAATTCATATGAAACAAACAAACAAAAAAAATAAGCAGTCTGGATAGCCAAAGCAACCTTAAGCAAAAGGAACAAAACTGAAGGCATCACATTACATGACTTCAAATTATGCTTCAAGGCTATAGTAACCAAAACAGCATGGTTCTGTCATAAAAGTAGATACATAGATAAATGGAATGGAATAGAGAACCTAGAAATAAAACCATATACCTACAACCAACTGATCTTTGACAAAACAGACAAAAACATACACTGGGGAAAGGACACATTATTCAATAAATGGTGTTAGGAAAATTGAATAGCCATGTGCAGAAGAATGAAACTGGATCGTCATCTCTCAGCATACACAAAAATTAAACTCAAGATGGATTAAAGACTTACATGTAAGACCTAAAACAATTAAAAATCCTAGAGGAAAACCTAGGAAAAACTCTTCTAGACATTGGTCTAAGGGCAAAGAATTTGTGACTAAGACCACAATAGCAAATGTAATAAAAGCAAAAATAGACAAATAGGACTTAATTAAACTAAACAACTTCAGCACAGAAAAATAAATAATCAAAGAGTAAATAGATAACCTAGAGAATGTGAGAAAATATTTGCAAACTATGTGTTCAGTAAAGGACTAATATCCAGACTCTGCAAGGAACTCAAACAACTCAGCAAGAAAAAACCAAACAACCCCATTAAAAAGTGAGCAAATGACACGAATGGGCATTTTTCAAAAGAAGATGTACAAATGGCTAACAAACATTTGAAAAATTGCTCAACATCACTAATCATCAGGGCAATATAAATTAAAACCACAATGAGATAACAGCTTACTCCTATCAGAATGGACATTATAAAAAAACAATATATTTTGGCACGGATGCAGTGAAAAGGGAACATTTATACACTGTTGGTGGGAATGTAATTAGTACAATCTCTATGGAGATTTCTTAAAGAACTAAAAGTAGATCTACCATTTGATCTTGCAATCCCAGTAATGGTTATCTACCCAGAGGAAAAGAAATCATTATATCAAAAAGATATCTGTACTCATATGTTGATTGCAGCACAATTTACAATAGCAAAGATAGGGTATCTATTAATGTATACCATGAAGTACCACAGAGCAATAGCAAAGAATGAAATAATGTCTTTTGAAGCAACTTGAATGGAGTTGGAGGCCATTATCCTAAGTGAAGTAACTCAGGAACAGAAAAATAAATGCTGTGTGTTCTCACTTATAAGTGAGAACTAAACTATGTCTACACAAGGGCACACAGAGTGGTATAATGGACATTGGAGCCTCATAAGGGGAGAACATGGGAGGGGGTGAGGGATGAAAAAGTACCTTTTGGGTACAATGTACACTACTAGGGTGCTGGGTACACCAAAAGCTCAGATTCCATCACTATACAGTACATACAAGTAATGGAATTCAACTTGTACCCCCTAAATCTATTAAAATTAAAAAAAGTTTCATCCACATTGTAGCATGTATCAGAAATTGATTCCTTTTTAAGGTTGAATAATATTCTAGTGTTTATATATACCACATTTTGTTTATGTTTGGTTTACTTTACCTTTTGCCTATTGTGAATAATGCAGCTATGAATATTGGTGTACAAATTCTAATTTTATTGGATTTATACTTAAAAGTAGAACTATTATATAGTAATTCTATTTTTATTATTTTGAGGAATTACCATACAGTTTTTCACAGTGGCTGCACCAGTTAAAATTCTCACCATTAATACTCAAAAGTTCCAATTTCTCATCATTGTCAGCACTTGTCATTTACTTATTTTGATAATAGCCATCCCAATGGGTATAAAATGGTATCTCATTTTTGTTTTTATTTGCATTTCTCAAATGATTAGCGATGTTGAACATCTTTTCATGTGCTTGTTGGCTATTTAACTATCTTCTTTGGGGAAATGTCTATTCTATTCAAGTTCTTTGATCTTTTTTTAATTAGGCTTTTTTTGTTGTTGAGTTGTAGTTCTTTATATATTCTGTATATTAATCCCTTATCAGATTTATTATTATTTGAAAATATTTTCTCCCATTTCATTAGGTTGCCTGTTCACTCTGGTGGTAGTGTCCTTTTACACACAAGAGTTTTTAATTTTGATGAAGTTCAATTCATCTATTTTTACTTTGGTTGTCTATTCTTTTGGTAGCATATCCAAGAAATCATTGCCAAATCCAGAGTCAGGAAACTTTTGCCCTGTGTTTTCTTCTAAGACTTTTATAGTTTTAGCTCTTATACTTATGTCTTTCATCCATTTGAGTTAATATTTATATGTAGTGTGCATTATTTTAAACTCAAAATTATTTAAAATTCTCCATAAGCATAGTTTTAAAAGATGAGGCAAAGTAATTTTAAAAATTATTTTTGGACCTTCAGGATGCTTATCTATTTTGATTTTATAATTTTATTACAAAACCCCTCAAACATACCCTGAATTTTGATTTTTCTAATACCTGAGCTGCTGGTGGGAGACAATGTGGCTCAGTTGAGGAGAGCAGGAGCAACAGAGATCAGGAAGTTCTGCTGGTACAAGGAGGGATGGAGTGAGGAAGTATTGTGGGTTGGTTGTGTGTCTCTAAGTCTTTTTTAGCATCAATTGGTAAGAGCCATGTTCCTTCCTCTCCCTCAGCTTCTGCTTTATTTACCGGTCATCGCTGATTTACTGGCGGCCTATGGAGTCTTACTCTCTCACGATTATTTTGTGACCACGGTACAGGCCATTCGTCCTCTGGGTGGCGCCAGTGGTTAGTTGGAGCCTTGAGGCGTAAGGCCACTCAATAGCAGCCACCCCCTGAGCTGCTGAGCAGGGAGATCAGCGCATCTAGGAAGGAAATGGCATTCACTTTGTAACCCATAATTGAGGGCAATGATTTTTCTCAAAGACATCTCCCAATTAGAGTTTGTAAGGAAGTTCAGATGAGACAGCTTGCTATTCTCTGATTGATTTAAAAAACGAAAAGATTTGCTCGTACCAGACTTCCTCTGTAAAGGGAGGTTAGTGGAGAAAATGGACTATTGGACTGTTAGAGCTGGAGGGACTTTGGAGATATCATTGTTAATGTTTTTCAGACATTTTTAGCAACTAAATTTTTTTATCCAAGTGCAATCATATGATCAATCCCAATAAGTAAATAGCAATAAAAAAACCTATTTGCTTAAGCTTTTCTCTTCCTTCTGCTAAGAAGCTCTCTGCCTAGTCCAACACCCTAAAACTAAGGCCCAGAGAAAGACTTGATGTCTAGGATCGCCCAGCTTGTGATTGATGGGGATGGGGCCAGAACTCACATTTCCCAATTCTTAGGTCGAGCCTTCTTACACCAGGCAGGATGTGGCATGCTGTTCTGCGGTCTTTTGTTCTTCCAGAGCTCAGATGGAAAGACAAGAAACATGACAATGCAGATTCATCTGGTACCTTGAAGACTTCTTCTCAACTGAACAGGGAATGTGACTTAGCTAAGGGCCATGTAGCAGTCCTGGTGAGCGTTGTGAGGAGGTGGCCTCCTGGCCAAGGCTATTTTAAGGGTGCTTCCAGGGGTTGACAATAGGGCACCTCCAAGAAGCAGGGATGAGAAACAGTAGGAAAACAATGAAAACTCATTTGAAATGGAGACATATACAAGCAGATGGAGCATTCCATTCACCAGAAATTCGCCATTAGAATTTTCTTTCACAACAAGCGAGGGTTTCACAAGCTCCTTTCTGCGAGGAGTGAGAGTGAGCTGGGCAGTGCGGAGGCACTGGCTCTCCCGGCTGGAAGGAGCAGCCCTCCAGCATTGGCTTCTGCTTGCTGGGAGGGTGGCAGGTGGGAGCAGGCGACAGCAGAAGGGCAGTGTGGTGGAACGGAAGGACAAGAAAGGTTTCTGGGCCTCTGTGATGACTGGGAAACTCTGGGAAAAGCAAAGAGAGCCCCTAGGGCTCAGTATTAGTGGGGAGACTTTGGGAAATGTTTACAGCTGGAGAAAATTTTTAGCAGTCACTGTCAGAGAATTTTTTTGGGACTACTGCTGGATGAGGGAGAGAAATATAATAGCGTGGGGAAAGAGAACGACCCTAAGAAAACTGTCCTCAAAAGACATTTAAAATATTTTATGGTGCATTTAGAATGCAGTGTCCTTCTTTGCCATTTTTTCAAGAGTCTGAGTGAAGATTTAAATTGGTTTAGAACATTTTTTTTTTTGGTTGTTGGACTCTGATTCTTTGAAACACAGAAATTACAATATGCACAACCTTTAATTGTGTTTGAAATACTTATGCATAGTGACATGAAGGTCATTGGAAGGTTCCTAGGCCAGGGGCCTTGGCTATAACTCCACTGAAGGAATTAGCACCTCCAACAAAGCAATGTGTTAATTTGAAGCAGCAGTGATCAGAAACCTATAAAAGTAGAGTGGCAGAGAGGCCCGTGTCTCATTCATCTCACTATTCTCTGTCCCTTCTTATAGTCAGTGGCTGGATGAGTGAGGGAAGTCTTTTTGGAAGCTTCTCAATGTCAGTCTACTGGGGTTCTCTCAATCCCCAATCCTAGACTCCCTTTGGAATCTGAAGCCCTTCCTTTTCACTCACTCTGCCCTGAAGCTTGTGTTCGAATGTACAGTTGTTGATCACCAGGCTCTGTCATGATCACTCAGTGTCCATGCAGGTCTGGTTGACAAATATTTAGAATATCATCCCAGCTTACCCTACTTTCCCCGAGCCTGCTAGCTGGGAGCCAAAAATCTATACTGAACATAGGAGGCGATGAACATTCTCTTGCAAAAGCTGTTTAAATCTGCACAGTTTGGAATGCTGGGTGCATATGTGAGGTGTAGTTGGGAGGTTGGGCTTGTTAAACTGGCAGACCAGATTCATATTTTGTATAAGAGATGAAGCATACCGCTAACTAGTAGTTGAGAAAAACCATTCAGACAATATTCAGGCCACATTTCCATGTCTAGGCCCTGTATTCTTGCCTAGCAGGTTTTCGTTGCAAGATCTAGGTTCCAAATGGAAATACGAGTATCTTAGAAGGCCCCTAAGTCTGCAGTCCCCAATCCCCAGGCTGCAGACCAGTACCGGTCCATGGCCTTTTAGGAACCGGGCTGCACAGCAGGAGGTGAGCAGCAGCAGGTGAGCTAAGCTTCATCTGCATTTACAGCTGCTCCCCATCACTCGCATCACTGCCTGAGCTCCGCCTCCTGTCAGATCAACAGTGGCATTAGATTTGCACAGGAGCGTGAACTCTACTATAAACTGTGCATATGAGGGATTTAGATTGTGCGCTCCTTATGACAATTGAATGCCTGATGATCTGTGGTGGAGCTGAGGTGGTGATGCTAGCGCTGGGGAGTGGCTGCAAATACAGATTATCTTGAACAAAGAGGTTTGACTGCACGGAAACCATAATAAATCAATTGCTTGCAGACTCATATCAAAACCCAGCGAGTGGCAGGTGAGAATGTAATAATAATAGAAATAAAGTGCACAATAAATGTAATGTGCTTGAATTATGCCCAAACCATCTCATCCCCAACACCCTGGTCTGTGGAAAAATTGTCTTCCATAAAACTGGTCCCGGGTGCCAAAAAGGTTGGGGCCCACTGTCCTAGGTGATAAATATTATGAACAAATTTTGCACTCATCACATTTTCACCTTCATCTATTCCACTTTTGAAATTATGCTTTTGCTAATGAAAAATGTAACTGCACATGGTGAGTGCTCAGACAAATTTGCCAGATTTGTGAATTGAGTTGTCCTCAAGGGGCTTAGTCAGGCTTCTTGATCGCAAGTGATGAAATTCTACTGGAAGTAGTTAGGTGAAAGAGGGAATTGATTTTCGTGGGTGGATGGGAAGGGAGGCATAGAACTTGGGAAAACTGAAGCCAGGGACTTTCTTTGGGCTTGTCTTCTTTCCGGATGTCAGCTTGTGTCACTGCAACAGCCAGACTTCTCAGGAGAGAGGGTGATGATTAGTAGTTTCCAGACTTATTATCTTCTCAGCGCAGCTTAAGAAGAAAGGACTCTTGTCCCAATTTCAATTTGAGAAAATCTGTGTAAGAATTCTGATTGGCTAGGCCTGGGTCAAGTGACTAGTTCTTGGACCAATCAGTATGCTCAACCAGATTAAGGTACTAAGATCTGCGCAGGATAGATCCAACACCCACCTCTGTGGCCAGGAGATCAGGCTTTTATAACCCACTGATCCAAGGGGTTGGAATTGGGGGAGAGAACTGTTCATTAAAAGAAAAGTAGAAGATTTCCCAGATGATAGAGGAATGTTGACAGAGAGAACTGTTACTCACTTTACACAGAAAAAATTTTAAAAATCCAACTGATCGAATTGGTGGTATTGACTTTTAGTGCACGAGTTATTTAAGTTAGCAAGATCAAGCTGGATGGAGTAGTCAAATTTTGAGAAAATATAAGTTGAGCTGACTGCTGAAGGGGGTGGAATTTGGATGCAGAGAGGAGAAGAAACAGAGTGAGGGAAGAGAAATAGATCAAATTAAAAGCATAAGTAAAGAATGGTGTTTGGAGGAATAATAAAATACTAACAACAATAAGCACAAAAACCCAGCAGCTAACATTTACTGAGTACTGACTATGTATCAATACTGTGGAAAGCACTTTACATGGATCATCCCGCAGAATCCTCACGACTCTTGAGACAATCATTATTAGAGCAAAGGAGGAAGGAAGGGGGAGTCGGAGAGCAGAGGGAAACATGTCTTGTAAAAGAGATGAGGCATATCACTAATTAGTAGTGGGGAAAAACCATTCATACAATATTCAACAAGTATTTATTGAGCCCTGAGTAGATTTCAGCCAGTGTGCAACTTTGCTTTATAAAATTTTAAAAATTTTCTTGTAATTTGGCTCTGGCAAGCTTTGCCTTTAATTTCCTGTATCAGTCAGGTTAAGATAAGTGATGCTGCATTAATAAAACATCCCCTCCCCCAAAAATAAGCAAAGTTTATTTCTTGTTCACTCAAGTCCAGGAATTGAGCTTCTGGGCACCTTTCCAGGACAAAACATCAAAATTGTGGCATCTCCATCTCATCACAAGGCCTCTGATTCCTGTGTGATGATCTCAGCAGGAGAAGAGAACATGGAGGGTTTGAATCAAACTTGTCACATGACCCCACCTAACAACAAAGAACATAAGGAAGTGTAATCCTTCTGCATGCCTGGATGTGAGTGCACACTACACGTCTCCTCCTTATTTCTGGAGCAAGATATTTGAGATACTGGTTATTTCCTCCCTTCCTCTCTCCCTCGCTTCCTTCTTTCTCTCGCTATCATTTGTCTTCAGGATTGCCTCTAGAGTTAGGCTCTAAGCCTTCAACATGACTTCTAGAGACCTCTGGGTAGCTGACCTTTGTTTTAGTTCCATAACTTTAAACTCAGAAAGTGTAACAACTGGGCCAGGCTGCATTAGCCTGGGGAGGCTGAGAGTGATTAATGACAATGCTTATGTTTAGCTATACACAAACTATTGTACTATATTTTCAATCATATTGTGCATCGCATAACTTTAAGATTGATGACATGTCGCTCCCGGTGCAGTGGTCTCCAGGAGACATTCAGAACCGCTCCAGGCTGGGGCAGGGGCAGCTTGCACGACCAGAAGTCAGATTTCCTTAGCAACAGATCACTTAGCAACAGTGAGCTGGCTGGAAAGGCCTGAATTCCAGGAAGTGGACATCTTCTGCAGAAGTGCTGGTGATCCTTCTTCAGTGAGTCCTGATGGAGCTGCCTTTCTTATGTACCTTTTTGGTAAGAACTTTTGTTTGGTTCACCCAAGTAGTGTCTGTGTGCATTTGTTCTGTCACTCTGAGATTACTCTACATCTGTTAATACAGTGTTTTTCTGTGCCCTGTCTCTCTTTCTTCCTTCTTCTTTCCCTTTCTTTCTCTTTCTTGTCTTTTTTAAGAACTAAATTATAGGCATTGTGCTAGATGCTGGGATCTTAAAGATAAATGGGATATATTTGCTTCCTTAAATGAGTTATGTGAGGTCAGGAGAACTCATATGGCTGCCTCTATTCTGCAGACAGGTTTCTGGTACCCTGGGATGCTGCCTAATGTTCAAAGGAAATATGTTATCTCGTTGAATAATAGAGGCACAACAAGGGCTGTAAAAAATGTTCCAGTGGCCAGAGGCCTGAGACCACTTGCTTGGGGACAAAGCTAAGCTGGAATAATAGTCTATAGAGGGAAGATTGGCTGAGGGTGGGTGAGCAGACCGATTCTAAGAAACACCAATAGCAGGGTCCCACACTGCATGAAGCCCAACAAAGGAGATACCCAGGAATTATTGCATGGTACAGTATTTCAGTTGTACAATTCTGGAATTCAAACTCTGTGCAAAGTTTTCCAGGAAATATAATTCCTTTTTAAGGCTTTTCTGCATGGTTGGCATCTCCTGTATATGACTCTTAATCAATTATGCATTTTTTTTTGCTTTGAAGTGATAATTTCCCAGAGTACCCTGGTGACTTCTTCATCTGATGGAAGAGGATCTGTGCATCACCCTGCTGTTGCCTGAATTGTTTCAAACCCCACTCCTGCGTGGTCCTTGGGATCATCAAAGGAAGTGATCGAGACGTGAAGCCATGTTATTCTAAACACCTTAAGGGAATTCATATCCATGTTCACCCACCATTAGGTGGCACAGACACACGAAACCATGAAATTTATTTTCTTTTGTTAGGAATACACTGGCAGGATAAAATAATGGTTAAAAATTTGGCTTCTGAAATCAAAAGGTTTGAATCCTGGTTTGGCCACTCACCATCTGTGTGACTTTGGGGACACAGCTTTTTGAGGCAAGATTTTCTCATCTATAAATTGGGGGAAATAATGGTCCCAATCCCATAGAATTATTGTGAAGATTGAATGAGTTAATGCATAGAAAGCACTTAGCATACAGTCTGCCATTTAATAAGTGCTCAATTCACACTGACTTTTATTATTATTATTTTAATTGAAATATATTAGTTGTACATATTTTGGCTTTTATTATTAATATGTTCTATCTTATGCTATTCATGGAAAGGACAAATGTTAATCTATATCTTTGTTTAATAAAACTTTTGGAAAGGAATAATTACTTAATAAAAAGCATTTATTTATCAGTTTGAATCCATCAAAACTTGGGGTCTAAGTAGGAGAAATCATAATGGGGATTTTAGTGGTGAAAAAAAGGAAGAACTGTCCCGTACCATGATGTAGAGACTGCAGGCTTTGAACGTGGCCTCTAGACGAGTTTTGTTTGACCTGGACAGTGTTTGTTTTGTTTTCAACTTCATTTAGCTGCTAACATCTAAGAGCCAGGAGATTTCACATAAAAATTAACATCTCATTCTGAGCTTGGGTCTAGCCTGTTTTATTCTTTTATGTTACCTGCCTGTGATCGGCAGAATAATGGTTCCCTGAACATGTCCCATGTCCTAATTCTTGGAAGCTGGGAATATGTTGGGTTACATGGCAGAGGGAAATTAAGTTTGTAGATTGAATTAAAGTTGCTATTCATTTTACCTTGAAATAGAGAGATTATCCTGGTTTTTCTGGAATAAGCTCAATGTAATCACAAAGGTCTTTATAATTGAAAATGGGAGACCGAAGAGTAGAGTCAGGGGGAAACTGGTTAGGGAAGAATGATGGGAGAGATGCAGTGTTGCTGGCCTCAAAGATGGAGGATGAGGCTGTGAGCCAAGGAGTGTATGTGGTCTCTACAATCTAGGAAAGACAAGGAAATAGATTCACCCCTAGAGCCCCTAGGGAGGAATGCAGCCCTGCCAACATCTGATTTTAGCTCAGGGGGGACCCGTGTTGGACTTCTAATCTACAGAACTGTAACATATTTAATAATAAATTTCTGAAGTCATTACATTTGTGGTACTTTGTTATAGCAGCAATAAAAACTAATACACTGCCTTATTTCTGCAGGATAAGATTATTTTTGCCTCTTTTTAATCTTCATGTTTTATATGTAATTCTTCTGAAGTTCTTAGTAATCCTGACAAAGTCAATAAGCCCATGAGAGTTACAGAAGCTCCCTGGCTGCCCTACTGGAAAATGCAGAGGCAGAATGCTTGCTGCCTCCGATGGCAGGCACGTGTGTTGGCATTTGTAAGGGACTTTCAGCTGCACAAGAAAATGGCCCTTTTGATAGCAAAAAAAGGGATTAAGTGATAAT
>CAUYSK010050353.1:0-24276 GCA_963575035.1 Avahi laniger | reverse complement strand
ATAAAGTGGCAGCAGAATTTGAGAGCATTGACTCCGATTTTAAAAGAAGTTCTATTGTGGGTAAAATACTACCAAACGGCACTGCATACTACAGAGAAATCTTTTATGAAAGAAAGAGTCAATCGATACGGCAAACTTCATTGCCTTATTTTAAGAAATTGCCACAACCACCCCAATCGTCAGCAACCACCACCCTGATCAGTCAGCAGCCATCAACATAGAGTCAAAACCCTCCACCAGCAGAAAGATTATGGCTCACTGAAGGCTCAGATGATCATTAGCATTTTTTAGCGATGAAGTATTTTCAAATTAAGGTACATATATTGTTTTTTAGACACAGTGATATCACACACTTAATATAGTACCGTATAGTATAAACATATCTTGCGTAAACAGATATGCACTGGAAAACCAAAAAATTCATGTGACTCACTTTACCACACGTGATATTTGCTTAATTGCAGTGGTCTAGAACAGAATCTGCAATATCTCCAAGGTATACCTGTAACACCCACTTAGATCTACTTTACACGTTGGCAAAGCAGGAGGCCACAAATACATTTTCATTTGAGAAACAATCTAAGATAGTCATGTAATCAAAGATATTAAATATTCCTTTAATCGGTCTACCCACAGTTTCAAAATAATCATATTACTCAATCTCACATGTTAAAACTATACCTGGCACACAGTAGGAATTCAAAAAATGCTTATTGATAGATATTATAACCAATATATTGCCTTTTTAACCTAAGTTTCTTTCTAGTACCTTTTCCATCTGTAAAGATTATGTTTACAAGTGCTGATTTAATTTTTTTTTTTTTCAAACAAAAGCGCATTTCTGACAGCAAAGAGATTGAGAGCATAGGCTCAGGCGTTAGACATACCAGAGTTAGATTCTGGTTCTGCCACTCTCTGAGCCGTGTGAATTTGGTCAAACCAGTTAGCCTCTCTGAGCCACTATTTCTTCACCGATAAAATTGGTATAATAATAGCACCTAATTCATGGGCCTGTCAGGAGGATTACATGACATAATGCAAGTGAAGTCCTTGGCACAATGTCTGACATATGCAATCAGTGGAATCCTATCAAACTAATCCCTCGGATAGAAGCAGAGATGAGGAAAAGATGAAAATATGTAAAGGAATAGGGTTATGAGATGATCCAAGTTGGAGAAATTGAAATGTTTCCAGGATGAAGCAAGGAAGAGCAGGGGAGGTGCTACCTACCAGGAACCTGTGGGGAGAGACCTCTGCCGGATCCAGTTCAGTAGCGGCTTCTGTTTTGTGCATTTATTCAGTGCCTGCTCTGTGTAAGGTACTGTTTAGGTGCTCAGGAATAACAGCAAGGCAGTTTTTATTCTAGTAAGGGAAAAACATGATACATAAGGAAAGAAGTAAAATAAAGAGATGAAGTTGCTTACGGTAATGAGAACAATTAATAGACTAAAACAGGACCAAGGGGTGAAGAGACACGACAGTGACGTTTTCCATGGAGAGGTCAGAACACAGGTCTGAATGATGTGAAGATGCGAAATGTACAGTCGGGGGGATTATGTGCCAGACAGAGGGAGCTGCGAGGGTAAGGGTGGGCGTGTGTTCCAGGTACAAAGGAGCCCAGTGTACCTGGGGCAAGGGAGGGCGGGAGGAGATGGAGTGTGACAGGCAGGCAGGGGCCGGATCTCCGAGGCTCGGTGAGTCGTGGTAAGGGATTTTCTCACTGGGGGGAGACACGGAAGAGTCCTCCACCTGCCTGCCTCCCTCACCTGTCCATTACGGCTCGGGAGGAAGTTGTCTGATTTATATTTTTACAATATCAGGCTGGGCGCGGTGGCTCACGCCTGTAATCCTAGCGCTCTGGGAGGCCGAGGCGGGTGGATCATTTGAGCTCAGGAGTTCGAGATCAGCCTGAGCAAGAGCGAGACCCCCGTCTCTACTAAAATAGAAAGAAATTAATCGGACAGCTAAAAATATATAGAAAAAAATTAGCCGGGCATGGTGGCGCATGCCTGTAGTCCCAGCTACTTGGGAGGCTGAGGCAGGAGGATCGCTTGAGCCCAGGAGTCTGAGGTTGATGTGAGCTAGGCTGACGTCACAGCACTCTAGCATGGGCAACACAGTGAGACTGTGTCTCAAAAAAATAAAATAAAATAAAATAAAATATCATTCCGGCTGATGCTTTGAGAATAGACCGTTGAGAGGAAGGGGTAGTGGAAGGAAAGAAACCATTATAGGGCTTTGTGGTGGCCCAGGAAATAGAAAATAGTGCTTTGGACTAACCAGATTAGGAATATACTGTATCTTGAAAGTCAAAAGAGTGATGCAGGGGGTGTCCCAGTGAAAAGAGGAAAGCCGCCTGGACTCCCCAAGTGGGTTCTTGGCTTCATGCAGGAAAGAATTTGAGAGACAGAGAGTTTATTGAGAGAGAGACAGACAACAGATCCTGCTCCACATTCAGAGTAGGGGTCCTTTTCTGAGCAGGAGGGGGACCCCTTACAGGGCAATGATATGTTTTTATGTGTTCAAAAACCCCGTTAGGAAACAGCTGTAGGTGACCAGCACTGTCTTGAGGTCAAGCCAAAAAGGTTAATTGTAAAGTGCTGTCACAGAAAGGTAAGCACAGTTTGCAAGGCATCTGGCTTAGTAATTCATCCATCGTTAGGGGGTCCCAGGCCAGCGACATGCTGGTGACTTCCTTGTTCAGGGTGGTTAGGGCCTGGTATCCACCAAAATGGCTGCACTCAGGCTCTCTCGACCTTCCTTTTCTCCCTTATCCCTACGTTACCAGTAGGATTTGGATGTGGGGTATGAGATAAACAAAGGAGTCATATTTGATTCCTGTGCAGGCCACAGTTAGCTGGAATCTCACATGAATGGATAAAAAGTACCTGAGGGTAGGTTTAAAAAACTGGAGTTGGCTGACATGGAAACCAAATAGAAAAAAAAAAAAAAGGCAAGCTTGAAGGAATTTTTTTTAAAGCTTAGTGAAAATGGAACCTGTCATGGAATAAACAACAACCACCTCGATCTAATCAAGCTACGTAATCTATCAATAAGGATCCGCGTAAAGCATGAAGTTGCATCTGATGCAAAAGCTGCATGAAAGGCCGAGGTCCCCAAGTTTATACGGAAAGCAGTTGGCCTTCCTTCTTCACACGGAGAGGCCCAAATGCAATCACCTGACTGCAGTCAGCGAGGTCCCCCTGCTGGTGAATAGGAAAATTACCTCTGGATGGGCGCATGCCAAGGTGATGGCTTTGCCCTGAGCAAATGTCCCCAGTAAGCCAAGGTCTCTTACTTTCATGTTCTATCCCTCCGTCCTCTGCTGCCTGACCCGCTTCCGCCCAGACTGACTACCACCGGCCTGTGGGGCTCCCACACAGCCTCCCTTCCACAGACTGTCTCCCCAGAAATAGCATTTTACTTTCCTGGAACTTATCAAGACATACTTTCTTTTATGTCCCACTCACTAAGACAACTTCTCTTTGTGACCTGACAATAGGAGGCAAAGGGCCAGTACTTAAAACTTAGCTCTCTAAAATAAGGCAATGTTTTAATTGAATAAAGAGTTTGTTCTTAGTAAGAGTGAATAAGCATAAAAATGTCAGCTAGGACTAATAGTGAGAAAGGCATATTGAGCAGAAGAATATTGATGAAGACATGAAAAACCTAAAATAAAGAGTTCTCTGCTGGGCGCGGTGGCTCACGCCTGTAATCCCAGCACTCTGAGAGGCCAAGGCGGGAGCATCGCTTGAGGTCAGGAGTTCGAGACCAGCCTGAGCAAGAGCTAGACCACATCTCTACTAAAAATAGAAAGAAATTAGCCGGACAACTAAAAATATACACACTGGGCCTGGTGGCGCATGCCTGTAGTCCCAGCTACTTGGGAGGCTGAGGCAGGAGGATCGCTTGAGCCCAGGAGTCTGAGGTTGCTGTGAGCCAGGCTGATGCCATAGCACTCTAGCCCGGGCAACAGAGTGAGACTCTGTCTCAAAAAAAAAAAAAAAAGATTTCTCATCGCCCCAGGCTGTCCCTGGTAAGCCGAGTGGTGCCCCTCAGTAATCCCTGCTTAAACTCGGCCTTCCCACTCTCACACCCTCCCTCGCCGCCACCCCCTGAGCGGTGGCTGCCCAGATCCCCTGAGCTAGAGAAAACAGTGGGCGGTGAGGGGCCAGATGGCCAGGGCCAGGCGCAGGTCTGCCGGCTCTAGGCCTCTCCGGGGAAGGTTCTTCACCGACCGCCTGGAGTCAGGCTCCCACTGCACACAATGAGGGCGGGTCAGAGCTCACTTCCTGGCACAGTCACCACGGAGACAGTTGCGAAAACACCTAACGTGCAAACTCCACTTTGTGCCCAGAGCGCAAGCAAAGAAGCACAGGTGCTGACAGGCGGCCGCTACCCGGCCATGAAGTGCGTGCGGAAGGGAGCGCGGGGACAGTGTGCCAATGAGAGCGTTAAGCTCTGTTGCACTGCCGTCCCTGAGAAAACCCCGGCACGTGTGCGGCCGGCGCCACTCCCGTTCATTTGCAAGCCTGTGTGTCGCTGTGTGTGAGTCCGTCCCGTCTGATTCACTCGTGTGGCTGCGTTATAAAGGGGTGTGCGAAGAGCTCACAATGAAGATGCCAAATATTCTTTATATAAGGATTTTAATTTTAAAAATCAGACTTTTGTCACCATGAAAAAATACTAAAATTTGATTTCTTAGTTCCAGATCAGAAACTTTCTTTATTATCTTTATTCTCTTATCTGAGAGTTCCACATGCCAGGAAAATGTACCAATGTGCCATTTATTAACCAGCTTTTTTTTTTTTTTTTTCTTGGAGACAGAGTCTCACTCTGTTGCCCGGGCTAGACTGCCCTGGCGTCAGCCTAGCTCACAGCAACCTCAAACTCCTGGGCTCAAGTGATCCTCCTGTCTCAGCCTCCCGAGTAGTTGGGACTACAGGCATGCGCCACCATGCCCGGCTAATTTTTTCTATATATTTTTAGTTGTTCAGCTAATTTCTTTCTATTTTTAGTAGAGACGGGGTCTCGCTCTTGCTCAGGCTGGTCTCGAACTCCTGAGCTCAAACAATCCTCCCACCTCGGCCTCCCAGAGTGCTAGGATTACAGACGTGAGCCACCGCGCCGGGCCTTAAACAGCTTTTCTTGATATAATGTATTTGAAACCCCTCTGAAAGGTAAAAAAGGGTCAAATAATTATATTTTCATTATCATTTCTTGCCACCTTGCCCCATCTCCATACCTCTTCTATGCGAAGGATCCCCTTTCTAGCATGCTGTTTTATATGCTCTGTTGTGATGTGGATTATAATCTTGACTGCAAAGCTCAGTGGGCGGCCAGCAGTCCTTTCAGCAGAGTGGACATAGAGACAGTGCAGGCAGCAGCTTCCACCGCCTGGCACACATCAAACTCTAAACATGGAATTGCCTCTTCTCTTGTCTGTGTCTTCCACTAGCGGGACTGTGAGCTGCACAAATAGGGATGGGATTGGTCTTGTTCACGGTTGAACCTCTAACACTTACAACAATGTCAGACTACAGTGGGCACTTGAAAAATATTTTTTAAATTATTAACTAAGCTGCTGTCTGTGAGATCTTTTACTCAGGCTCTCTCAACTGCTTACCTGTCCCCTGTTGGCCAGCATTGTAGATTGCCTACTCCTTGAACAAGAGGGGGAGGTGGGGAAGGTGGTCTCATCACTGGCCATGAGTTGCTCTCCCTTTAGTGAGGGGCCACGTGCAGCTAACTGCCTTCCCAGAGACAATGGAAGTTTCTATTCGCATCCTGCAGTACCTCAAAGAAGTGATAGCATTTTTAAGCTGGAAGAAAGGCTATAGGAAGCGGAAGCCGAGTATGGAATTTTCCTCTTTTTGTTGATTTGGTCCAGGAACTCTCAGAACAGCAGGCTTCACTGTGTCTTTAGAGGTGGAAACAGGGATATTGTCATTTGCCTTTTTCTGGGGACACAGTGTTTATCATCTTGCTGTTGGCACTGAGAGTAGTTTGTTCAGATGAACTTCCAAAGTAAGCTATTGTTCAGAGACGTTCACAGAAGACAATGCCTGTTTTGACCTCAGGACAACGGAGCAAGTTCAAAGAAAAAAGAAAAGACAAGGAGGAATATTTTCTCTGGGTGTCAGCACGGCACACCTGGCTGTATCCATGGTAGGAGTTTACATCTTTTAAACCAGTATCCAGTACTAACCACTCCAGAATGGGTTTTACACTGAAATCCCCATAACTTGTTTATAAACATTAAGTTGCTAGGAGGGATTTCATCCAAGTCTCTTTTAAAACTCACATTTCAACATCAACGATACAGATCTTGGGTAGAGTCAATCTGAATGCCAGCAGTGTGAGGTTCTATGTGCCATGCACATCACAGTGGCCTAAAGGAAATAGCTAGAACTATAGTCCCTTTACCTTGCAATAAATTCCCCTTTACTCTTTCTGCTAAACTGGATCCAAATTTTTTTTTTTTTGTTTTGCAATGGAGTCTCGCTCTGGTTGCCTTGGGTAGAGTGCCGTGGTGTCAGTCTAGCTCACAGCAACCTCAAACTCCTGGGTTCAAGCGATCCTCTTGCCTCAGCCTCCTGGGTAGCTGGGACTACAGGCATGCGCCACCAAGCCCGGCTAATTTTTCTATTTTTAGTAGAGAGGAGATCTCACTCTTGCTCAGGCTGGTCTTGAACTCCTGAGCTCAAGCGATCCTTCTGCCTCGGCCTCCCAGAATGCTATGGATCCAAATTTTGTGGCTTTCTGTCACTGGGTTCTTTGTGTCAAAAAATAATTGCTATTGAAAAAAAAATTTATTCAACTTGGAATTTTACAAGACTTTTCCATTTCTAGTAGTAATGTCAATTAGATGCCCAATTAAAATAAATAAAATGTTGTATAAAAGTATCTTTTTAAACTCTTGAGGTAGTGGAAAGTTAGAAGTATTCAGATCACCAAAGTAAAAGCAGGTACCTAAGAGGCATGCAGGCTTTCTCCTCGAGCATTCCTGAGTCACCCTGAAGACTTTGCACCCCCAATTTGATGGCTGCATGAGACATGGGGGACAGGAAACAAAGACTAAGGCCCTACAAAGGGGAAGAATCTAAACTGGGGACCCAAAAGGCTACAGCATCAGTGTAAGATGCTGTAAGTGTAAATTCTGTCCCATTGAAAGGGATAAGAAAGAAACTGTGTGTCTCAATGTTTGCCATGGACAGAAGGGAAAAAATTGTCTGTCTTGAGAATGCGGGATCACAAGCTGATCCCCACAGAGATTTACAGCCTGAATTCATACTGTCACTGTGATTCCTCCCAAAAACATTAAGTTGAAAATTTTGTTCAAAGTGATGATATTGCCGTCTGAATATTTGGCAGAAGAAAATAAAATCCAGGCTTCAAAAGTTCCCATACATAAAAATCCAAGGAAAAGGAGTAACTTGCAATCAAATATCACAAAACACAAAAATAAGCAAGGCACCATGAATAAGAGATATAAGAAAAAACAAGGGAAAAAATTCGAAAAGCTTCTTTTGGAATTATTAGACACAAAATAGTAAAATAACTACATTTGATACAATCATGCATTGCTTAATGATGATGATACATTTTGAGAAATGCATCGTAAGGTGGTTTTGTCATCATGGGAACATCACAGAGTGTACTTACACAGCCTGGATGGTATAACCTATTACACACTTAGGCTATATGGTATAGCTTATTGCTCCAGGGCTGCAAACCTGTACAGCATGTTATTGTACTGAATAGGCAATTATAATACAGTGGTAAGTATTTGCATACCTAAACCTGTCTAAACATAGAAAAGGTACAGTAAAAATAAGGTATTATAATCTTATGGGACCATCATCATATATGTGGTCCATCATTGACTGAAATGTTATGTGACACATGACAGTATGTTTAGAGAAATAAAAAACTCAAAATATGAGTTAAGAACAAGAGACTCTAAAATGAACACATAGATCTTTTTAAATCATCAGATAGAATTTCTAGATGTTGCAAATTGAATTGATAAAAACAGAAATATCAATGGACAGGAATAATAGCAGATTAGCTACACCTGAGGAGAGAATTTGCATACCAGAAGAAACACACAGAGAAATTCAGAAAATATCCCAGAGATGAAAAACATAAAACAGAAGTTAAAAGACATGGAATGTAGGGTAGGGTCAAATTATCTTTCCAGAATGAGGTAATAGAATGGAGAAGAAATAACATTTGTCAAGATAATTGCTGGGAATTTACAGAATTATAAAAAGACATAGATCTAAGATCAAATGAAACTGCAAACCACCAAACAATAAAAAGATTTCAAAGCATGCAGAGAGAAGACACATTATCCACAATAGACTAGCAATTAGGCTGACAACTGACTTTTTAACAGCAACCATGGAAGCCAGAAAGTAGTAGAATCTTCAATGGACTGCGATAAAACAACTGTCAATCTATTGGTCTATATCCTTCTTTACTTTAAGAAGTAGGAGGAAATAAAAGAATTTTCAAGCAAATGAAAACAGACTTTCCCACTGAAGACTTCCTAAAGTTTTAAAAGAAGGACTCAGCTGCAAAAGAAATGGTGAGCAAAGACATTGGTAATATGTGGGCAAAATAAAGTAACACCGATTGCTTGTAGTAATTGATTACATTGATGGTAATGTAATAAAAAGCAATAGTAATAATTTGTTTAATTTACCATTACAGTATAATATAAATTAAGGGGTGATGAGAACTAAAACATTTTAAGTAAGGGCTTCATATTTTTTGGAAGGTAAAAATATCGAATAACTGCACACTTTGACAAATATTCACATTAAAATAGTCTGAATCACCACCAAAATATAAGACAGAGCATATTACTTCTGAGTTAGTACATATGTTAAAAATCAAATAAGAAAAGGAAGAGAAAACTCAATTTGAAAGACAGCATTTGGGAAGAGGGAAGGCAGAAGAGATAGCACAACGAGAAAGCATGTGATGGAGTTATTCCTGCGGTCCTAATACTTCAGTAACCACGATAAAAAAAAAAATGAATTAAACTTTCCCACTAAAGGAAGGCAAACCAAACATGGTGGCTCACACCTGTAATCCCTTGGGAGACCGAGGCAGGAGGATCACTTGAGGCCAGGAGTTCAAGATCAGCCTGGACTATATAGCAAGATCATGTCTCTACAAAAAATTTAAAAATTAGCCAGGCATGGTGGCACAAGTCTGTAGTTTCAGCTACTTTGAAAGGCCAAGGCAGGAGGATCTCTTGAGCCCAGGAGTTTGAGGCTGTAGTGAGCTGTGGTGGCACCACTGCACTCCAGTCTAGGTGACAGGGTGAGAGCCTGTCTTTAAAAATAAAAAGAAAGAAAATGTTGCTTTGATTTTTTAAAAATCCAGCTATTTAAAGCTGGTGCTCCTAAAATATAAGAATACAGAATGATCGACAATAAAAGAAAATCAAACTGATAATTAAATGAATCATTCTGTGTTTGTGTTTTCCCTGAATTTTCTAGTTGTTTCTAGTTTTGTAGTGAGGCTAAAGAGAAGTAGCCCCCACGGTCACTGTAAAGAAAACAGTTACTAAGTAATCATTGCATGCTGGCCCAGGCTGCAAGGTCACGAAAGGACGGTATGGCTGGGGGAGAGCGCCACTGGATGTCCCCGTCCACGCACAGCGTCAAGTGCGCTGAGATCACGAGGAGCCGCCTTCCTCCCGCAATGTCTCCTCATCGCCCTCTGCTGGCAAATCGTAACATTGTGCTCGCCGGGAAGGACAAAGGCCATAGGCTGCTCCGTTATCACATAGCGGGTAAGGGAGCCGAGGGGCAGTAAATTGATCACTGGCGTAAGCGGTTATTCGAGATCCTCAAAGGCGCCTCTTATGTCCGGGCTTCTCCATAGCAAGTGACAGAAACCCGGGGAAGCTGGACTCGGGACTGGGCGAGGGCTGGGGCAGAGTGAGCAGAGGAAGTGACGCTCGGTACTGACGGCAGTGACAGAGGGAGTGGTGGTTCAGGTCAACGTGGCACCGTCTCAGCCACCCTGGAGGAAAGGGGGAGACTTTCTTCACCGGCATCTCCAGGTCGCCCCCCATAAAACAGCAAAAGGCTCCGGGAAGCCGAGCCTGGGTCTCCTGCACAAACTGCTCTTTTCCCATAGCAAGAGACGCAGGGCATTATGATTGACGGGACTGTCATTTGCTCACTCCTTTGGCCAGATAGATGGGGGACTGTGATCGGCAGCTCTGTCAGGTTATCACAAGGTAGGAGAGGGAAGTTATCCCAAAAGGAGGTTGTTACTACCAGAAAGGGGACAGAGATGCTGAGACGGCAGAAGCCTCTGATGTCTACTCCAGGGACACAGATGAAAATAGGAATAAGGCTGCTTCTGAGGGAGGCTTTTGTTGGTTGTTGTTTGTGTTGGTTTTACATTGTAAACGTGTTATTACATTAATTCAGCCTTTTAAAAGTCCATATTTATCTGTAGGTAGAGCTGGATGTAGGAGCGATGCGAGGCAGACACCAGGTCCCAGTGCATCAGTGGTCTCCCCTGCTCGTTTTATAGTCACCGTGGAGCCGCGATGTGGAATTTTTATTTTAACTCTCCATTAGCGGATGCGAATGATATATGAAAAGAAAAGGATTCTGAACTTTAAAGATTGCTCTGAAGATAGGTAAAATCTATTTCCTCCTCCCAAAAAGTGTTGATTGAGTTCAAATGTTGTTGCTTTTATTTTTAAGCAGTTTGAGGTTCAGTAAAGTAATACTAGTTACCAAAGAGGAACAAATTATACTGACGCAATGGATACCTGTAGGAAATTCATGGGGGCAGACATCAGTGGCAATTTGTCCCTGAATTGGACCAAGAGTTCCAGCAATACCAAATCTTGTGCTGGTGCTGACACCTGTCTCCATGAACATGCTGGCTCTGACTATTCACTATTCACTATTCACGTGAGGAGATCCAAGCTCTTCGTGGTGTGCCAGACACAATTGCCAGTATTGGAAAATTATTCTCTTATCTGATTTTTCCCTATGCCTTACATGGGAAAATAAGTCAGTTTCAAATAAGCATCTGAGTATCTCTGATATACCCGTTCAGCATTGTGTTCTTTTAGATGATAAAATAAATATGGCTCAAATTTCCCAAGTTGCTCTCTGCAATAATTTTTAGGTAGGTGTCTCAGAGCACTAACAGAGAAAATAAAAGTATTTTTAAATGTTCATAAATAATAATCTATTATGGGGAACCCAGTCTGAGAAAAAACAATTCAATATTTGAATTTAATGGAAGATAGCATTTTTAGACACAAGCCTTAACTGTCAGTCAGATTAAGTAGGTGCTATGTTTTGGTAAACTTTAATTTAGTGAAATACTCAGCAAAATATTGTAGTGAGCCTAATGATTATTTTGTGATTTCCACTCAAAGTTTGTATTTTTTATAAGGATCTTATAAATCTGAGATGAAAGAATGTCGGTTTTTAGGGTTTTTAAAAAACTGGTTTACGAGGAAACTTGATATTTATACCTCAGCAGAGATCTTTAACTCTTAGTATCAGTTCTCTGCCACAGGGACAGAGCAAACAAGCTTCAGACCTCTTCCTAAAGGCAAGTTCAGACTTCATTTCACGTACACTTGGACAAGTTACACTGGCTCATGACGTCACACTGCCAAGATGGCTAGAATATAATTCTCCTACAAGACCTGGCAAGGACTGCCCTTAGAGGATGAGGGAGATTAACAAATCACTGTGCTGATATCTGGGGATTTCTGTTTCAGCAAACACAAACAGCTCTCGTCATCTTTATCCTTCACGGGCTGGCTAGGAACGAGATGAGAACAGGCTTGATTCCTTCTCCAAATGCGTAAGTACCTGGGCAGCTGTGTGTGCTGTTCAGTTTATGAGTTTAGTCAAAGAGCAAGGGTAGGATTTGAAGAAATCAAATTTTGTGTTAAAGAAAAAATGAGGAACAGAAGACCACAGCAAAGGTATAGAAACATTTTCACAATGTTGCTAATCAACAAGACCTTAAAACAAAGCTTGTTATGGTAATTCCTTCAATTGGAAAACAATCCCCAAATAAATAAAATTTTGAGAACTAAGTATTTCTCATACTATTTTACACTAATGGACCATGCACTAATTGTAAAGTCCTTTCTTTTTTTCTCTTTCAAAAAGCAGCTTCTTATATACATATATGTCTATATAAGCATTGAATATACCTGAATACTCTGCTAACAGTAAGAGAGAGAAACTAGGAGACTGGGCAACCAGGCTGTTGAACCCTTTGAATTTTATATCGTGTTCATGTATTATCTATTTTAAAAAGATTAAAAGGCAGTTCTATGTGGTTTAACAATTTACATTTCAAGTATTTTTATCTTCCTCAAATAATTTTCAAGTACAGATATAACCATGTTATTTGCCATCTCTCAATCCAAAACTTTGAAGGTTTTCTCTAAAAGTTGCCTCTAACTTCTAAAAGAATTTTTATGCAAAATTGTGAAAATTATAGATTAAGTCAATAATAACTTCCACAGAGCAATCCACAATTTTTTTTTTTTTTTAAGACAGGGTCTTGCTCTGTTACCCGGGCTACAGTGCAGAGGCATCATCATAGCTCACTGCAACCTCAAACTCCTGGGCTCAAGCGATCCTCCTGCCTCAGCCTCCCAAGTAGCTGGGACTAGAAGTGCACGCCACCAAGCCCAGTTAATTTTTCTATTTTTTTGTTCTTGCTCAGGCTGGCAATCCACAATTTATAAAGTACTTTCACATATGTCATTCCATCCTGTTTCATTCTTCTGTTCATTTATTCACTCGTTCATTTGGTAAGAATTTGGTGAATGCCTACTTTTTGCCAGACTCCTGAGCTAGGAGTTGAAGGTAATATGAATAAGCTGCTGTCAAGGAACTCATAGCATTGTATTCCAGTAGGGTATGCAGAAATATAAAAATGTTGAAACTAAGGAGGCCTTAGTTTGGAAATGTCCATCCAAACTTTGCATATGCTATGTTGCCAGAATACAAAATTGGCACAATTGAGAACATCACATAAGTGGACTCTGCCTTACTCTGGAGCTAGACAATGGGTCATTAATTGAAAACAGCATTCTAGACTCATCTAACATCAAAAACAGCCCCTGGATTAGAAATATTCTTCTGGCTGTGTTGGTCAGTATATGTATACTGATCACAGTAGAAGCAGCAGTAAGTATAGCTTACTATTTCTGTAAGAACTCTTAAGAATTTTCTTGTTCCTCAGTCCCTGGTGTTTCAAGGAAGAACCTTAGGAAGTAATGTTGACCAAGAAATGGATGTGCTAAGGCCCTGAAAGCCACCTATCCTAGTGTGTGAAGTTCCACCTTCATCTCAGTTATGGAAAGTTACATCTTTTCAACATCAACCTTACTTGAGGAAATGTGATCCCTGCCATAGAAACATGAGCAGCCATTTTTTCAATCTCTAGAATATCAACTTCTATTCCATTATGAAATCAATCTCATTAGCCAGAGGACAAGTAAATATTATCGGAAATCCAAATG
Source organism: Avahi laniger (assembly GCA_963575035.1). Taxonomy (NCBI): domain Eukaryota; kingdom Metazoa; phylum Chordata; class Mammalia; order Primates; family Indriidae; genus Avahi; species Avahi laniger. Next base: position 10,727 of record CAUYSK010050353.1, on the reverse strand, counting down.
CATCAACTGTTTGAGAAACAGGGCTAATCGACTTAGAAATGAGGTAAAATAATCATTGAATCAAATTGTCAAAAGATAAGTAATAAGCTGTCCTCTGTGTTAATTGTATTAACATACTACCAATTAATTCTAATCATTTATTTCCCCTTGGAAGCCCAGATAGTCAATTATAAATCTGTCACTCAGGCCACCACTACCACAAACAGTGTGATGACTCACCCATTATGTTAATTCTACCATTGGCAATAGCTTCTCCAAATATAAAAAGTGCTGTAAACTGCCAAGTTGAGGCACTCTTTACAACCCTCAGCATAAAGGCATGATTAATTTAACAGTAAATACTGCAATAGGTTAAAGTTTTACTACGTATGAGCAAAGAATTACAGGATCTTTACCTCTTCATTGTATTTTACCTTTAGCTTGCAAACAAGCCCATCACACTGATCTAAAAAGACTACCAAAAAATAACAAACCTTCCCTCAATTCTGTTCTATTGAGGTGCCGTAACCAAGTAAGGACACTTTTCTTTGTTACCACACTTCTGAAACACCTGACAACATTCGCCATCCTTTACTTTTAACTTCATTCAGGTAACATTTTATTAATAATCGCTGCAATTTAGTTTCTATTCCCACCATTCCATAAAAATGGCTCTTTGGAAGTCATTGCGAACATCTTGGTTGGCATACCCAAACGCACTGTCTTAATCCTCAGGCTTCTGAACATCTCTGCAGCTCCCCGGACACATCTTTATTCCTGCCTCTGACCTTTGTTTTTCCTTTTCTTCTATCCCTTTAAACATGATCCCGAGGCCTGTCCTTTAAGTACATAAACTTAATGTGATTACCTATTTTAAAATACGACAATATTTTCTTTTTAATATTTGAATCTAAACAGCTTATTGTTTACTACCCCATTCCTCACTAAGAAAGAAATTATAGGGGCCTTTAACTATCACCTCTCTTCCTCTGGATCTGTTCATTTTCAATTAATTCAAAACAGCTGTGGACTTCATTTAAAATGTTACAAATAGGACTACTTCTAATCAGGCACTAAATTAAGTTTGTACCTTTCTCTAGGAGGGACTTGTTTCAATATATACAAGCTGCAAAATTTGGTTTCTATTGAATAGTCAGACAAGATATAGATAAACTGAAGCATATGTAATTGCATCTATTCAATTATATTTTCCATATAAAAATGGTAATTTCACATGGTTCAATCTAAGATGTTCACTTTAATCATTGAAATAGAGGTCTCAATGAAATCAGACTTCTTAAGAATAAATTGAGATCTTGGAATTTCCTAAATTAAGTCTAATGCTTCAAAGCTTTATGATAATATGGAAATGTCTAGATTTGCTCATGTTTAGCAGTACCTCTGTAACAAAATTGCCAGCTGGATGCTTTTGTTGTCCACATATGTACAATTATACCAAATGATTTTAATTGAAATGTGCTAGAAATAACAAAGCAAATAACTCAGTGCCTCATAAAACAATCTTAAATAAAGTACCGTAGGCTGTTTTGCCCTGATGCAAAGGTACTTTAGTTCACTGTAAAGTCAAGAATACAAGTGTAGTACTGAATTCAAACAACTGGTGACAGTCCTCCAAAACCAAGCTATTGCATTGTTCAAGCTGATTCTTAATACATAACCAGAAGTATCAATGTCAATCAAACTATGTTAATAATTCTTTATAAGTTGTAAATGATGGTTGCACATGTCAATATGATAATTTTGAACAACATTCCAATATACTGAAATTTTGGAGTAAAATCTTAGTATTTATGATTGTGTATAATAGTTTGTCAAACATACCACATGATAAGAAGATGGTAAAAGTTTTGCCTTACACTGTAATTACAAAAATAAAAGAGCTTTTAGTCAGTAGAATCTTTTAATATAATTGAAAGTGCACCTATTCTCTATAGGGTAACTTTGATTCCCACAATCATTAAATATGGACTTTAGATTCCAGCATAGATGCTATGATTTGAATGTCCCCGTCAAAACTCATGTTGAAACTTAACTGCCATTATAACAGTATAAGCAGGTAGAATGAATCAGTGGAGTCTAACAACCAGCAACGTGGAATAATACAGAGCGCTACCGGCACAGTTCAAAATGAAGCCACAGAAATACCCCCCTAGTTGGTGCAACACAGTAACAGGAATTCATACACAGTACCTAAAAATGGAGACTGATAAGTAGACAAGACAAACAGCACAGTCTTAGTCCATGAGAAAGGGAGGAGCACAAACTGAGAGTAAAACAAGATCCTAGTCTTTGAAGGTGGGTTGTGAAGGGAAGAACTTTGGATCAAGAAATAAACCATGGACCCCAATTAGACACAAGTTGAAAACTGGATAACAAGAATAAAATACAAAAGGTCAGAGCCCATTCAACAGCAAATATCTATTAATTAGGTACTGGGTTATAGCTCCCTAAACTTTGCAAGTCTAAGATGTTAATTAGGGCTGTGTGTGGTTTGTGTAGGAGTATGTTATGAGCTTCCAGATGAAGCAGCACAGGAAGAAGGTTCATGAAACATGTAACATAAAACCATGACACTTCTGAGAAATGAGGAGACCAAGATTCTATCCAGGGATTAAAAAAAAAAAAAAAAACCTTTCCTTTCCTTTCCTCTGAGGCTGTGAAGTAATTTTCTTTATGTTATACTTTCAATATGAAAAGTAAATGGATGGGAAATTTTTAGCAGGAAAAAAAAGGTAACATTATCCAATGTTAGTGAATATTAAAATTACACCAACTACCTGAAAACTCTGCCTTTAAATGGATAACACACACACATAATTTAAAATAAAATAAACAAACAAAAACAATATTCTTTTTGGAAAGGCACTCTATATGATGAAAACTAACATGTAAGATTTTATATTAAGTATTGGAAATCTCATCTAAATTCCGGTCAAATTAAAAAAAATTCCTACAAGCTGTTTTCAGTCATTAAATGAAGAATACCTTTTTTCTAAAGTAATAATCCAGTATTGTACATTTCAGATATTTTAATAGTTTTATTTGGCAAAGAGAAGCCTAAGAATTTTTTAAAAAACATTTCCAGAGAGGACACCTTTTACCATAAAATAAACTTGTGTGATCTGGGGGAACAAATCATCTCAAATGTATATTTTTGACTTATGTGCCAATTTTATAATTAGTACAAAAAAGATAGTTAGTTGAAATATTTTAAAAATGTAAAAACCAGTCCAGGCAACATAACTATACAATCCTGCTGTAAAGGTACTTATATCAAATTCCGCCCAAAATATTTATGCAATATACTAAATTTAGTTCCTCAAGTCACTCTTCACTGCCGGCTGGCTTTTCCATTTTCTGTTGTCTCCATCCTGAAAAATAGGGAGGAAAAGAAATGAGCTGGCAAAATAAAACATTTACTATCCATACTTTGTTTCCTTAATTATCTACCTTTCACATGAAAACTAAAATCTAATATATTCATGGAACAGAGGAACATTAGCACTTTAGGAAAAGACTAAAGTTAGAGTTCCTCCTGTTAGACCTCTTCTTCATTTTGCAGATGAATGAATATTGAGGCGTAAAGATTAAGCAACTTTCCCAAGACTATGTGACAAAGGCCAGTGGCTTTTTTTTCCTACTGTACCACTCTCCTTCTCCAAGCAAAACTAAGGAAATAAATTTCTACCATTTAGTCAAGGATTTATTTCCTTTTCCACCAAAGAAATTTCTTTACCAATATATTTTTGGAAGAATTTCTTCTAAAACATAAATTAAATCATCAGATCTGAGATTTATTCTATTCTGATTAATATTCTTAATACTGTATTACTTTATAGGAAAAGATTTTCCTCCTGTTATTTCATATAGATTCAGAATTGCACACTAAGTATTCTCTAAGATTTTTCCCTCTATCATGTTTACTAAGCATTGAAAATATATTCTCCATAGAGTAAATACTTTCAGGGTTACATTCAATATAATTGGCCTTTCATAAGTACCAAGAATCAAAGAAGTTAATTTTTTCTCCTTATAGGTAACATGTATTAGTTCTTAATATTAGTAATAAAAAATTGCTGAACACAACAAACAAGCAGTGTTTATTAAGATATTATACAGGCAATCAACAAAACCAATTTTGACAATAAATAACACAAACCCATTTTCCTCTTTAAGATGTTGATATAACTCAGCTCTGTTATTAACGGAGTTCAGACGTCCAGCAAACTCCTGATGTTTTCTGGAATTGGCAGTATTGATTCTACTGCTCCACAAGGATAATAAGGACACCGGCCCTGGAGTTATATTTGAAAGAAGAGAAAAAGAGATAGAATAATTTATTACTTCAAAATTTAACAAAACTAACCTTTAATTCTACTGTTCATGTTATACAATAAAGAGAGTATCATCTTTCTTTGATTCTAAAATTTGTATGTGTTTCAGCATCTCCCATTAGTTCAGTGATTTGCTGAAAGGACTCAAATGACTAAATGTAAAGTTATACTCATGGTTAGAATCATTACAGCAACACAGTAGGATACACAGCCAGATGAGTAAGAGGAACAGGCACATCAGGCTGAGAGTGGAAGAATCCAAGTGCAGATTTCCCATGCTCTCTCCTTCCAGTGAGGGTCCACACAGAGCACATACTACTTCCAGGGGCAAAAACGTAGCCATATTTGTGCAATATTTCTGCCAGGAAAGCCTGTTTGAGACTCAGGGTCCATAGCTTTTATGAGGGGCTGATCATGAAGGCATTCTCTGCCTAACCACAACAACCAAAATTCTAGATTTCCAGAAAGAAAGATATTCAGTTCAAATGCAAGGTAAAATGACTTCATCATCTAGGGAACATTTCAAAAACCAAGTTCCCAGATGCCATGCAAGGGCCAAACTTTCGAGCAGGCGTTTCTGTTGACAATGTGTCAGGCCTGCTATGTTAACTCTTTCCTGCACAATATAAGGCAAAAGAACTAAAATACCCAAAATGATTTTGTAAAAGAAGAAAAAAGAGGATCTTCCTACCTGATTTCAATTACTTGAAGTGATTATGACAGTAATGCACTGATGAAAGGACAAACATATAAACTAATAGAACATAAAAAAGAACCTAGAAACAGACTCCCACATACACGGTCAACTGATTTGTGATAACTGTACAAAGGCAATTCAGTGAAGAAAGGACAGTCCTTTCAACAAATGCTTCTGGAATAAGTAGGACACTATATGCAAAAAGAATAAATATTGATCCATACTTTGTACCTTATGAAAAAATAACAAAATTGATCATGATTTAAATGTAAAATCTAAAATTACAGAACGCCTAAAGAAAACATAGGAATAACCTTTTGTGATCTTAGGTTAGATTTCTTACGTATAACATCAAAAGTATAATCATAAAAGCAAAAATTGATATATTTGACTTCATCAAAATTAAAAACTTCTGTGCAAAAGTCATTGTTAAGAGAAGGATAAGTCACAGACTGGGAGAAAATATTTGCAAATCATGTATCTGACAAAGAACTTGTATCCAGAATAAAGAACTCTCAAAATTCAACAAAAAAAAAAACTCTATTTAAAAATGGACAAAATATTTGAATTAGGGGAGAGCAGGGAATGGTAAAACAAACAAACAAAATATTTGAATGGACCCTTCACCCAAGAAGACATACACAAGAATGGAAAAACAAATAGGCCATGTTCTCACTGTAAGTGGGAGCTAAGTCATAGATATGCATGGCCACAGAGAGTGGTATAATGGACACTGGAGACACAGAAGGGGGCACGGTGGGAGCAGGGGGAAGGATGAAAAATAACCTATCGGGTACAATGTACATTATTCAGGTGACAATACACTAAAAGCCCTGACTTCACCACTATACAATTTATCCATGTAACAAAAAATCATTTGTACCCCCAAATCTACTGAAATAAAGAAATAATTTTAGACAAGGCGCGGTGGCTCACGCCTATAAACCTAGCACTCTGGGAGGCCAAGGCGGGTGGGTCCTTTGAGCTCAGGAGTTCGAGACCGGTCTGAGCAAGAGTGAGACCCCATCTCTACTAAAAATACAAAGAAATTAGCTGGACAACTAAAAATATATAGAAAAAATTAGCTGGGCATGGTGGCATGTGCCTGTAGTCCCAGCTACTCGGGAGGCTGAGGCAGAAGGATTGCTTGAGCCCAGGATTTTGAGGTTGCTGTGAGGTAGGCTGACGCCACAGCACCCTAGCCCAGGAAACACAGTGAGGCTCTGTCTCAAAAAGAAAAAAAAGAAAAGAAAGAATTTTAAAAAAAGAAGAGATACAGATGATAAATAAGCAAATGAAGAGGTTCACTATCATTAATAACCAGAGAAATGTAAATTAAAACAATGAAATACCACTACATACCTTATAGAATAGCTTTTAAAAAAACCCAAAAAGCTACTCTGACAATATCAAGTGCTAACAAGAATGCAGAACACCCAGAACTCTCATCCGCTGGTGGTGGAAATGCAAAATTGGATAGCCACCTTGGAAAAATAAGTTGGCAATTTCTTATAAAGTTAGTCATACATTTTATAAATAAAATGGAATATAAAGAACTACTGATACACATACAACACAGATAAACCTCAAATGCATTATGCTACGTGAAAGAAGCCAGTCTCAAAAGGAAGCATGATATGTGCCTTAATTTAGAAGACATTCTGAAAAAGGTACAATTACAGTAAGAGAAAACACATCAGTGGTTACCAGGGATTGTGGCTGGGTAGAAGGGTCAAAACAAGGGAAACTTTTGGGATGATGGGACTGTTCTACACCTTGCTTGTGATAGTAGTTGTTACATAACTGTAGGCATTGTCTACACTCACAGAACCATACACCAAAAAGAGTTAACATTTCTGTATATAAATTTTTAAAAAGTAAATTAAAAAAATAAAATTATTTTTCTTCTTGTAAAACTAATATATTTCATTAGAGAAAATTTAGAAAACAATAAAACACATAAAGGAGGAAATGAAATCATCTATATAATACCACTGCTCTAACAACCATAAATATTTTGGTCTTCTTTCCAATGCTAATCTATATCAATAAAACAATATTTTGTGTTTTCTGTTATTGCATCATACAAAGAGAGCCGAATAGATTTTTGCCAAATCTAAAGGGCACAGTTGAAATAGCCCAATTTTAACTGTTGTGTATTCAAGCACAAAATTCACTTTGGGGAGAGATGGGAAGTCATTTTTCAAAGCATATAAAACTGAAGTATAATATAAGCCCAGATAAGTTGCTGATCAGAACACACATGCGATTTACGTTGTAAAATAGAATGAAAGAAAAAAACCCAACACTTTTCAAATTTCAGCCTCAGATGGAAAGTTACAAAGGCAGGCAGTGATTTGCAATTAAGTTGCTTGATATTCCATACAGTGTTTCTAGGGTGAAAAGCATTAGGGGTCCATTTAATTTAATGATAGCTATTATTTCATCTAAGAGACAAGCTAGGGCATATGTGCATGAAAATTTTTTTAAAACAAAATTTGAGATCATAGTATATATGGTTCTGTAGACTGCTTTTTAAAGAAAACTTATTGTATATTCATTCATTTACTCATTCAGTCAACGAATAATTGCACTTATAGTAGAAGGCGGCCAGGGACTGTGTTGGGTGGTAGTGATATATATATAATGGTAAATTAAAAACAATGCCTACCCTTAAAATGTTTTAGACTGGTAGTAGAGACAAGATGTTAATAAGCAATATCAATGCAGTACTCTAAGTGCTACAATCATAGTAACCTTAGGATGCAATGGAAGCACAAAGAAGCAGGACCTAACTTAATTCTGAAAGGAAGTCAGGGAAATCTTTCTTGAAGAAGGAGTTGCTTAAGCTGAAACCTGAATCACATACAAACATTATAAGAGGAAAGAGGGGGCATTTATGACAATAATTATTCATGGGCTATATAAATTCCACCCTATGGACATACCATCACCTAGTCATTTTCTACTAATATGTGTTTTGGTTGCTTGTAATTTTTGCCAATATAAGTAATACTTTTTGGGGTTCTATTTTCCAAGCAATGCTGAAATACTGTTTAGAGTAAACCTAGAAACTAGTAAACTGAAGACTATAACATGTATCACAATACATTATACTATGACAGAAGTGTAGAAAAAAGCAAACGAGCCTACCTTCTCCCTAGAATGAGATGGCAGTAATCATAATCTGACCAGCCCTGAAGTCTCACTATGCCTTAAGAGAGGCACAGTGACAAGTCAGCAGAGAGTCTGAAAATGGCATACCATTTTCCTTGTATCCTAAATGGACTAAATCTGGTTTACCTTCAAGATAACTAATGTCTAGAATGATCTCAGGAGCTCCTAAACCCAAATCATATCTTTGATGCCTGGAATTCCTTCAAGAAGAAATTGAACTTTGTAGCCTCTAACTAAGAGGTAAGAGGTTTTACAATGAAAATATTGTTTATAATACTACACTGAAACTTACTCAAAATACCTTTTAAGTTATCAATAAACAAATAATACTACATCCTTCCCTAGGTTTAGGAAGAGTTTAGGGAAAAGAGTTTGTCTTCAATAATCCAGCACTTAGTACAGTGGCAGGGACATAAACAGATTCAAGTTTGCGTACTTAAAATTTCTTAAAACACAAATTTTATAGTAAAACTGCTTGTTTTCCAAAAGCTTCATTAATGGAGGTATAACATTACTTTTTCTCTTTAACGCTGACAAATGCATTTACTGCCTGTATTTTCTAAGGCTGTAAACAGAGAATTTCCTGAAGAATACCCAGGAATAGCAAGGAGCTCTTCCTCATATATACAGCAATATTAAATAACACTGTACAAAACAGAGCTCAACTAGAAAACTTTATACAAACCTAGTTACTGTAATTCTACTTTACCTTTTGATTTTTCCACTTGAGGTGTTTCATCCATTTCAACAAGAGGTTTTTTGTTTGGAGGTTCTGGGGAATCAGGCGAATCTTTTATAATCTCGGCTTCTGCCAACTCTTCTTTTCCACGTTCTAAGATTCCTTTTAATCTTTTAGAGGGACAAATAATGAAATATAAAGTTTAAATTTTTAGAAGTCTAAAAATCGTTCAGTATTAAACTATCTTTGCATATCAATCTTTATAAAAGATAGTTGATCTCACAAACTAAACCTAGGGACCAATCAGAGATTTCAGTCTAAAATCAGGTAATATAATAGAACTTAATGAAAACACAAGTTTCCCTTTTACTTTATAATAATGATGCACTAATTAGTCAGCAGTATTATGAAAAAATAGAGGAAAACTTAAGCTAAAATTTATAAGGTAAGAAATAATGTGATCTTTGGAAGAAACTTCACAATTTTAATTTTTAAAGATATGGACAAAATACTGCTGTATTTCAAATTATAAATAAGATTAAGAAGTTTACTCTCATTCACTCTATAGTCTATGTACTGTGGAAATATATTTACATTCCACAAGTTAGGAACTTCAAGCTTTTACTGAGTTTCATCAAGGAACAAAAAACACTTTTAAAATATGTGAATGTACTTGAAGCTCAGAGGACCCTGACTGAGAGTACTTTCCCCCACCTCTTCTTATAGTAAGTCAGTTTTGTTTCAGAAACTCAGCAGCCCTAAGGAAAATGTGAACTTTTAAAGTCAAAGAGAATAAAAGTGTTCTCTCTTTTTGTGGATGAAATTATATCATTTCCAGAATTAGTTTCGAAATATTCCTATGTGGGTGGTGGTAAGGTAGTGGATGGGGATATATATGAAATGAGATCTGCCATGAACTGTTAATTGTTGAAGGCAGATGATAGGTACCTATTTGTTCTACTGTTGTGTATATTTGAAATTTTCCAAACTAAGAAGTTTAAAAAGTTCTGTTTTGTTTTTAAGGGACTTACTACATTGCCATTATAATAGTTACCGGGTTAGTTGTCTGATTTCTGGCAAGGAGGCAGAAGATATAGCCAGTTGATATGTCATGATATTTTTATTTAGAAGCCTTTACTACTTTTTATGTTTTTTCAGATTTAACCCTGACATCATTATATATAACACAAACTAAGGGAAAAGAGTACTATTGAGGAACATTTTCAGAATTAGGGCTGTATGCTCTTCCTCTGCGTTTCCAAGGCTATCTTGTGCCTATTTTTACAACAGCACCTTCCACACTTTACGGTGGTCACTGACTTACTTGCCTGTCTCTACCATAGCACTGTATGTTCTTTCAGGGCAGGAATCTTATGTCAAATGTCCAGCATATCACAGGCATTCAATAAATATTTACTGGCCAGGCTAAGTGGCTCACATCTATAATCCTAGCACTCTGGAAGGCTGAGGTAGGAGGATGGTAGTTCAGGAACAGAACTCCTGACTTCAAAAATCAGAAAAATTAGCATAGCACAGTGCCGTGCACCTGCAGTCCCAGCTACTCAGAAGGCTGAGGCAGGAAGATCGCTTGAGCCCAGGAGTTGGAGCCCAGAGTGCGCCGTGATGGCGCCTGTGAGTGGCCACCACACTCCGGCTTGGGCAACACAGGAAACCTCCATCTCTTAAAAAAAGTGACCCGGGGATTTGAATCACTACAAACACTAAGAGCTTTTTGTGTCCACTTCTATTTTTTAACTCAATAAACAAAATGATTATTTAAAATGCCCCTCTCTGAAACAAAGCCGCCTAGGAACATGCTGGTGTGTGACTGTCTGCAGAG
>CAUYSK010050352.1:0-10773 GCA_963575035.1 Avahi laniger | reverse complement strand
CTGTAGTCCCAGCTACTTGGGAGGCTGAGACAGTAGGATTGCCTGAGCCCAGGAGTTTGAGGTTGCTGTGAGCTAGGCTGACGCCACGGCACTCGCCCCAGGCAAGAGAGTGAGACTCTGTCTCAAAAAAAAAAAAAAATTACCATATGATTCAGCAATTCCACCTTTGGGTACGTATCCAAAAGAATTGAAAGCAGGGACTTGAACACCCGTGTTTATAGCAGCATTGTTCACAATAGCCACAATGTGGAAACAACCCAAATGTCCATCAGTGGATGAATGGATAAACAAAATGTGGTACAGTAATACATACAATGGAATATTATTCAGCCTTAAAAAGGAATAAAGTTATGACACATGCTACAGGATGAACCTTGAAGACATTATGCTAAGTGAAATATGCCAAGGACAAAAGGACATACATTGTATGATTCCAGTTACATGGGGTACCTAGAGTAGTCAAATTCACAGAGGTTTCCAGGGGCGGGGGAGAGGGAAATGGGGAGTTCTTGTTTAATAGATACACAGTTTCAGTTTGGGATGATGAAAAATTTCTGAAGATGGATAGTGGTGATGGTTGCACAACACTGTGAACGTACTTAACGCCACTGAATGGTACACTTGGAAATGGTTAAAATGGTAAATTTTATGTTATATATATTTTACCACAGTTTAAAAAAAACACGAATTGGGAGCCTTGGCTCTTTTCATTTTCTACACCCTCAGGCAAGACCCTTCTCCCTACACGTCCCTGGAGAGCCCTGGAGGGGACAGGTGAGGGAGAGGCTGTGACTATAAAGCAAGAGGGGTTGGTTTTTAGATTCTGCTTCTCTTTGGGATTCAGCACCAACGCCGGGCTCACAGGTAAACCCTCCCTTTAAATGTTTTGCTGTTTTCAGTGTTCCACCGTCTTTTGATCCAGTAGAAGCCAGCTCCCTCCCTGGGATTAATATTCACAACAAGCAGCAAGCGATTAATTTAACCAGTTGAAATTTATTGTGCACTTGCCTTAACTCAAAGGCGGATTCCGCTGGGTGTTTATTTTTCACTGTTGATGCATCGCACATGACAGCCCCTAAGCATCTGAACTGAAAGCATAGCCGTCTACAGGGTTCCTGCTACCCCTTCCTCTTACCTGACCCCCTGAAATCGAGAGGGCACTGGGTTCCACACCGTGTCTCAGAAAAGGTAATTCTTGATTGCTGGCTGGTGGGCACAGTTGGGAGCCTAGAGGCAGTTTAAGATTTGGGTTTCATGCCTGGCTCATGGAGCTGGTGACTCATTTCACTTCAGGGGGCTTCAGTCAATAAATTCTGAATCTAACTTACAAGCGCATCCACCCCCACTCCCCGGCTGTCACAGAAACAACCAAAGGGTCTGAGTGTGTCTCTCAGACTGAGCATTGAAACACTCTTTGCTGCGTTCAGCCCCATTCAGGGCTGCACACGTGCCACCAGGCATTGTGTGGCTCATCCAGCCCCCGGCCCTCTCCTCCTTCCTTACCTCGCTTCACCTCACGCTGCCCCCCACCCTGCAAAGGGACTGTCTAGAGAGGACTCTAACTGCTGGCGCCTCACAAGGCAGAACAAAGGCCGGCGTGCTCGCGGAGTTCCATTTGGAGTGCATGACAATTTCAGAGCACAAATGGAGAAAGAAAAAAAGGAGGTTTGAAATCTATAGCTGGCTTTTATCAAACCAGAACTTGTAGCTCTCGGCTGACAGGCAGCCAGCAGCTAAAGCCCACGAGGGACGGTTCTTACTCGCGGCTTCTGGCTGGCCATTAGCTACCAGCAGCCTTCTGACCCTTTTTCTAGGGAAGTAGCAGCTGGCAGCTGACAAAGGCACTGGCAGAGTGGGTAACTTTCGTTTCTCTGGGAACAGATATAAGATTGGCAGGAAATAAGGCATTTAAAATATGACGATTATAAGCATTTTCACTTGCCTTTTTTTTTTTTTTTTAAAATGCTTTTGGATTCTGGCTCTGATTACTAAAATGTATTATGTGTTAAGGAGCTTTCATGGCATTTTTTTGAAAAGGAGATGTCCCAGCTCTTTCCCTGTCACTAACATCAGCCCAGAAAAAAGTGCATTCTAGGAGTGTTTTCTACTCGGCTCTCTTTAAAACAATTCTTAATAACAAAGATGACAGACCAACGGCCGTGAGATAACATGAGCTTACGTGTGGTGCTGCTGCCTAATCAAAGCTCACTTTTGCTCCTTTGGGCCGTCAGGCAGGGCCTTCTGTGGTGCCACAGCAGGTGGGGAGGGGTGGAAATCGGGATGATGTGAAGTCTGGGTGGATTAACCGGCAGTGGATTGGTAAAGAACAAGTTAGCTTAATTTCTTTCTTCTCTGTACCTCCCAATCTTCCATTTTTCTGTCAGAAAGGGCAGAGGTGGGGGTCCTAGCCGAGAAGCTAGTGCTGGTGAGTTGGGATAAACACCCTCGGGGGGACGGAAGGACACATTGTGCCGACGCCACACTTTGGCCCCTTGGGTCTCTCTTTGCAGGTCATAGCACGTCGGGCTTGTAGCTATTACAGTATCTGCAATAGTCCTGTTTTTAGTCTGTTAACAATATTACAATCTGCTTATTGTAACGGTTGACATTTACTGAAAAAAATTTTTTTTAATGTAGATGTTCAAGGTAAAATTTGTCCAAAGAGCACCAGGCAGACGAGGACAAGAAGGTTCTGACCCCAACTGGCCAGCAGGACAGAGAAACGGGACTAGATGGAAGAAGTATATTTCCATGACAAGCTTAAATGGGACATATATATGCATTTTGACTTAGTAAGCAGTATTTTCAGAACACTGAATTCTGTTTCTTGTGTTCTTGCTTAAGGAGAAAATGAATCCATGTTGAGAGGAAAGCTTAATTTTCAAAATGGTGGCCTGGGCACGTGAGTTTCTCCTGCTCCATCCCAGGGACTCATTAACATGACAATAAAGGCATCTTTAAAAGGTATAAGCCCACAACATGAAGTTAACTGAGGAATAGGAACTGGTGGACTACGGGAAAAGCAAGGTAAGGGAGAGGACAGTTGATTTTCTAAATAGGTCCTCTTGTACCATTTATTTTTTTAAACCATGTATTACTTTGATATAAAAGATTTTTTTTAAGTTGGAAGGGACCTTTGTTGTCTTCTTCCTACTGTAGCTTTTAATTAAGACCACACTTACACCGTCCTAAAGAGATGAGCTACAAACCTATTTTTAATAACCCCAAGAGAAAGGCAACACTAGCCTCTCCTGAGCTGAGCCATTTCGTTATCTGATGATCCTCGTGGTTTTGATTCACATTTTCCTTGTGGCCTGAAGGTGATAATACACACTCAGGGAGTAGCCCAGCTCTGTTCAATGAAAAAAAATGTCCAGAGCTGTCCTCTTTATGTTTCATATGGCAACACATTTGTATGTGTGATTAAGAAACAAAACAATAAAGTGGGGAATGTACTGAGCTCATGAAAGTACAATAGTTGTCTCTTCACCAGAAAAACTAGTACTTTCATTCTATTTCTGGCATGGTTAGGCTAACCCCGGGGAACCAAAGACATTTTGCACTGAAATAAAGAATAACACTTAACAGCTATAGTCAGCTCATGGCAAAATTGTGAAAAGGGCAGAATTTGTTATTAGGATTTTTTTCAATATCCCTTACTGGGTCTTTCTTCTTACTATACCCTTGCTCAGCTTGAAGGCTCCTATTGCTCTCCAGGTGCCAGGAAAAACAAAACAAACTGTTTTACACTAAAGTGTCATTGACTTCCTGTGACTTCTACCCCAAGGATGTTTGCATTCTATATCAGTCTGGATCCAATCACAAGAAAGAAACTACATAGTAGTTGAAACAGGAAAAGTATAATATAAAGAATTATTCATTATTACAGGGGATTAAAATAACAAAGAATTGGTTAGTAAGAAGTAAAAAGAACTCTAAAGAATATTGGAATGGCAGATGTAAGGGGCAGCCACGACCCTTAGGGCTGAGACAGATGCTGAGGAAGAGGCCCTCCAGGGCTGAGATCCAGACCTTGTTGGAGAGGGCTCAGCTGTGGCACTGGATGGTAGAGAAGTCTCCAAGATGCCATACTGGTGAAACTTGCTGGAAATCTGCCCTCTAGAATATCAGGAAAAGCTGACCACAGGGAGATATCTCACCAGATACACTTTGCTACAAATCCATCTGAGGTGGGGGAAGTGCCAGGGAAGCTACTGGCCATTGGGTGCCACTGGCCACCATGTATTATAGGTGCCAGGCACTGGTAAGCTATGGGTGTCCGCCAAGCAAGCATAAGGGAACCAGGATAGAAACCCGTTGCTCCTCAAGTGTCTCTCCAGTGCCCTCTACGGACAAGCTTAACATTGTGCCAGCTGTAAAAGAAAAATATTTAAAGGGCACAGATCCATTTTTGAAGTGCATGCAATGAAGGGTGAATTTGGAGTTGAGAGTCAACAAATTGATAACTGGCACACATTTTAAAAGAAAAAGAAAAGATCAACGCAATGTTGAACCCAAACGGGTTAAATTTCTAATGGCAAAGTTCTAGAATATGCAAGCTAGAGAAGATATTGTAGAATAGGATAGCTTCCTAAAAGTCCATAAATCACACTATGCAGGTGGCATAAATATATATCAGGATTGAATGGGATTATTAATTGTTGCTTCAAGGCAAGACAGAAATGCCGTCAGGCCTTGAACTCTTAGTTCAGGTTCACCTGCACTCCTAGATGTATCTAGGACGGACTAGATTCCCACCAATTCCATTTCTGCTTTCAAGCACATGAGGAGACATTCCCCAGACTCCTTCCTTCTAGGTGGGGCATGCAATGGAATGGATTCTGATCAGTGGAATGTGAGCAGAAGTAATAAAAGCCATTTCTAGGTCTGGCCCTTAAAACATCCCATTAGACCATCAGTTCACCAATGGCCAGATGAAGACAGGGGAGCCAGTAGAGGGCTCTAAAGAAGCTCTAGCTGTTGTGGTCTCATCAGTTGGAAAGGCCCAAGTCATAGCTCAGAGGAGAGACACTCAGGAGACCTGCTCAACCCACATTGGACTAGAATGTGACTAAATTGTACTCAGTCTCTGATACTTCTGGGATTTTTGTTACTGCAGCTAGTGTTACTTCCCCTGACTAAGACACTGGGCCAATTAAGAACCCTAGGACAGTCTCATTCTTAAACTTAAATAGCAGAGAGACAGTACCCATTAATTCTTTAGTTTGAGCTTGTCAAAATGCAGAAGCTAGATTGTATCTTCTCTTCGGTTCTATGTTGCATAAGTATGGGACATGTGAGTCCCCAAATAATTTTCCATGACCCAGTGTAAAGCATGCCCTAGCAAACAGACAAAGACTCCCTGAAGGTTAACTTCAGGGCATGTCCTTTTCTCACTTCCAGGGATTGGTTGTTTGTACAAATAGGCTTGACATGGAGGCACACAATAGAATGCACCAGAGAACCTATCCTGGTGAAAAAAGGGAGCACTTTCCTGGCCAAAGCTTAGCTTCAGCTGCATCAGGCAGCTCCATTCCTGGTCCACACTGCACACCCCCTGGAAGAATTCCCAGTGCCTGGACCAGACTCTTCTCTCCATTATTTACTGATGAGCAGAAACAGACTTTGTCACCCCTATAAATATTTAGAAAAATGCACTGTTTTCCATATTCAAATATGTATATTTATATTAAATATGTATATTATATATACACACATATATATTTTCCCCCTTACATTCTTTCAGACAAACCTCCCAATATTTACGGACTTTTTTCGGGGTATGTATAGGTGAAAAAGAAAGATATTGCACATGGATTTTCTTCCATCTGTCGAGCTGAGGCCTACTTCTGCAGCCTCCTCTGATTTTATGGCTGTCAGGCTTAAAGCCAACCAGGAGACACCTCCAAGACTTCAGCTGGGGAGACGCTATCACCCCAACCTCTGTGATTCAAGGCCCTCTGGAGAACTGCTCTGACACTGGGGTGGTTTCTTTATGTGACGCCTGTGGGGTTAGCAAAAATCTCTCGAAGGTCTGCGTCCTGTGATCCAACACCTCGTGAGTAAATCACTTTTAACAGCAGCGAGGCACAGTATAAAGTTTACAGAGGATGGACATAAATTCGGGTCTGGAAAGAGCACAGTTCCCTGTGGTGACAGGCAGCTGGCTGGTGCTCTAGCAGCCCCCAGCCCCCTTTATTGGATTGCAGAGGATATCAGCTGGGGGCCTTAGGAGCATAACAGAACACAAAAGCCAGGCGCGACACTGGCACCTGGCATCTGAATCCAAACTCAGGAACTGCGTTTTATCCTATGAAGTTTGTTCGGTATAGGAAATCTATTATACCGGAGGCAGCACCCTCTAACCCTAAACACACACCTTCCTGAAGGTTTTAGTGAATCCAGAGGAACCAGAGTTAGAAAGAAGGGGGCGGGGGTGGGGGTGGGGGAGAAAGAGAGAGAAGAGAATTTTATTTTCCTGTCTACGGACACATAATTACATGGTTCTACTTTAGAATCTGTCTTGGGACAAAGGATCTCCAAAAGAGCTCACTAAATCTTACATTTTTGGGGAGATTTTACATTGAAATTGATTACCAGCCCGCCCCCCACCCCAGTGTGCCCCGGGACCCACATCCTCAGCTTTTCCTTTGATTCAGTCAGATTGCACAGGTTGCCGTGTGAACGAACGGGGCTTCGCACACACACGCCCCAAACCACGTTAGCCCTCACAGACCTGCCGTGCAACCTGCTGGGCTGCCAAGATGTTACAAATCGTTATTTTCGAGAAAAAAAGTGGATGTTGGCCTTGGAGGCCTGAAGGTGAGGCCAGGGGCTGGGGTGGAGGATGGGAGCGTCATCCTAAAAATATAACTTGGGAACTTCCCGGTTAGACTTGGAACGTACTCCCGCCACCCACCACCTCCAAAAAAAGGCCAGCGCAGAGGGATCCCCAGGGAAGTCGGGGTGATAGAGCAGCCGTGTGAACCGATGGGGCCACAGAGAAAGCCAAGGGCCATGTGGGGCAGCGAACCCTGCTCGTGTGGAAACCCGGAATCCTGGTGCTGCTTTGGCTCCTTTGATCCCAAGAAAGGGAGGTGAACAGAGGGAGCAACGTGCTTGGGGAGTGACTTCTGACCGAACAGGTTTCTGAAAGCACCGAGCCTTGTCAGAGGAGGCGGCGCAGCAGAGGTCAGGAGCGTGGACTCTGGCACCCGGCAGTCGGCGTGCTGTTTCGGGCTTCCTCGACTTGTTAGCCGTGTGACCTTAGGCAAGTCCCTTAGACACCCCCTTTCCAGTTCTCTGAACCTTGAAATGGGGACAATAGGCCTTAATACATGTAACGGTCTAGAACAGAACCTGGCGTATAAAGGAGAACCTAAAAGTATTAATAGTGGTCTAAGCACGATTTAGGGGAGGACAAAAGAGAAAGAAATGACAATTCCTCTCTTCCCCAATAAGTGAGGCCACCTTATGCTTCCAAAACACAGAAATTCTATTGCAGACACATACAAATAAATGCAGAATTAATACTTCCTTGGAGCAATTTATTCAGGGAAGAACCCTGGGTAGGGAGTCAGAGGACCTGGCTTTTCCTCTCAGCCCTGTCACTGGGACCACGGGCCATAAACCGAATCTTCCTGACTTCCATTTATGCATAGACTCTTGCAGCAGCTGAGTGAGGCTTTGCAGTTCATCTAGTCTGTATTCATAATGTCAACAATAGCAGTACAACTGTTATATCAGCAGGTATTGAGAGTTTCCTACGCCAGACACTGTTCTCAGTGCTTTGTGTAAATTGGCTCAAAATTAACTTCTGATATGAGGGAGTTACTATTTCTATACCCATTTTACAGATGGGAAAACTGAGGAAAAGAGCAGTTAATTGCCATATTTTATATACATTATCTTATCACCAAATTAATACACACGATGTAGGTATTATCTCTATTTACACAAACAACTGAGGCTCAAAGAAGTTAAATATTGTACCAGATCCTTAAAGAGGGAGTAGACTTACATTTAAGTCCTTATAAAGTTTCTCTTAGTATGAGCAGTCTCTCTCAATTATTTTATTTGCTGTTGAGGTAACTTACATTCTGTAATGTGCACCAGTCTTAAGTGTGCAGCTCAGTGGATTTTTACTTACATATATGCTAATGTAACCACCAACCTGACCAAGAGATAGAACTTTCCTTCACTCTAGAGGGTTCCTCTTTCCCCCCACCCGGTCACTACCTCCAGACCTTCAGATGAGCACTAGACTGCCTTCTATCACCCTAGATTAGTTCTGTCATATAAGTGACCATCATATAAATGGAATCACACAGAATGTTCTCTTCCATGTCTGCTTCCTTTCACTTAATATTATAATTTTGAAATTTCATCTGTTGTGATGTGATGTGTATCAACAGTTTGTTCTTTTTTACCGCTGTGCAATATGTTCCACTGTACGAATTTATCTACAATTTATTGACCCGTTTTTTTGTTGATGAACATATAAATTGTTTCCAGTTTTTCGCTATTATGAATAAAGTTGTTATGAATATTCATGCACAAGTCTTTTATAGGCATATGCAGTATTTCCTCTTGGGTATATACACCTAGGAGTGGAGTTGCTGGAATATAGGGTAGTAAGCATATGCTTAACTTTACTGTCAGTTTTCCAAAGTGGCGGAACAAATTTATACTCCCACCAGCAATGAATGACCTTTGATTTGCTCCACAGCCTTGTTCAATATTGGTATTGTCATTCCTTTTGCTTTTTGCCTTTCACGCTATCCCATTGTGATTTTAATTTGCATTTCCTTGATGAACAATGTTGTTGAGCACCTTTTGTATGCTTATTGGCCATGAGGATATCCTCTTCTGCAAAGTGCCTGTTAAGTCTTTTGCCCATTTAAAAATAAATTATATGCTTTTTCTTAAAGATTTTTAGTTCTTAACATATTCTGGGTATGACTGTTTTGTAAGAAATATGTATTGCAAATATTAATATCTTTTTCAAGTCTGCGACTTGCCTATTTACTTGCTCGATGATGTTTTTGATGAACTATATTCTTATTTTTAAAAAGGTCCAATTTATTGATTTACTTTTGAAATCTTTTAAAGAAATCTCTGCCTATTCCAAGATCATGACGATAATCTACCATTTTCCTTTAGAGGCCTTATTGTTTTACCTTTTGAATTTAGGAATATAATCCACTTTCAAATTAATTTTTGTGTAGGCTGTAAGATAAGAGTGTGAAGGTTCATTTTTTTCAACATGGATATGCAAATGATTTGACACCGTATATTAAAGAGACCACTATTTTCCTATTGGATTGCAATGGTTGCAAATCAAATGACTATATATGTGTGGGTCTAATTCTGGAGTCTCTATTCTGTTGCATTGGTCTATGTGTATATGCTTGTCTATACCACTTTGTCTTTTATGGTAAATCTTCAAATCTGGTAGTATATGTCCTCCAACTTTGTCATTCTTCAAAATGGTTTTGGCTATTCTAATTTCTTTGCATTTCCTTATAAGTTTAAGAATCTTGTCAATTTTCACAAAAACTTCTATTGGGATTTTGGTTGGGATTGCCTAGACTCTATAGGTCAATTTGGAGAGAACTGACATTTTAATAATATTAAGTTGTCTAATCTATGAAGATGGAATATCTCCTCTTGATTATTTAGTTTGAATAATAATAATTTAAGAAAAATTTTAGTTATTTTCAATGGTTAAGATAGAGGCTAGGCACAGTCACTCATGTCTATAATCCTAGCACTCTGGGAGCTCGAGGCAAGAGGATTATTTGAGGTCAGGAGTTTGAGACCAGCTTGAACAAGAGTAAGACTCCATCTCTACAAAAAATAGAAAAATTAGATTGGCATGGTGGTGTGCACCTGTAGTCCCAGCTACTTGGGAGGCTAAGGCAGGAGGATCGCTTGAGCCCAGGAGTTTGAGGTTGTAGTGAACTGTGATGATGCCACTGCACTCTAGTCAAGGTAACAGAGTGAGACTCTGTCTCAAAAAAAAAAAAAAAAGAAAAGGAAAAAAAAGATAGAGTTACCATATGATCCAGTAATTCCACTCCATATACCAAAGAGAGTTGAAAACATATGTCCAAATAAATGTTCATAGAAGCATTATTCATAATAGCCAAAAAGTGAAAATAACCCATCAACTGATGTCCATCAGCTGATGAAAGGATAAATAAAATGTGGTCTATTCATATGATAGAATATTATTAAGCAATACAAAAATAAAGTACTGATACGTGCTACAACATGGAGGAAACTTGAAAACATGCTAAGTGAAAGAAGCCAGTCACAAATGACCACATGTCATATGATTCCATTTAAATAAAATGTCCAGAATAGGCAGATCCATGAAGACAGAAAGTGGATTGGTAATTGCCTAGGGCTGGGGGAGGAGAGGGGATGGGGGAGTGATGACTAAGGGGTGTGGGGTTTCTTTTGGAGTAATGAAAATGTTCTAAAATTGATTGTGGTGATGGTTGCACAACTCTGTGAGTATAACAAGAGTCATTAACTTGTACAATTTAAATGAGTGAATTGTTTGGTATATGATCATATCTCAATAAAGCTATTTAAAAAATTTTTAAAGTAATTTTGTCCATAATCTATTTTTTTTTTTTTTTTTTTTTGAGACAGAGTCTCACTCTCTTGCCTGGGGCGAGTGCCGTGGCGTCAGCCTAGCTCACAGCAACCTCAAACTCCTGGGCTCAAGCAATCCTACTGCCTCAGCCTCCCGAGTAGCTGGGA
>CAUYSK010050351.1:0-22577 GCA_963575035.1 Avahi laniger | reverse complement strand
CAGCAGGTCTGGGCTGGGGCTGAAGTCCTGCGTTTCCAGCTGTGGCCTTGAACCACAGGGCCCAGGTTGCTGCTAGCTCAGAAAATTCATCTGGAAAATTGTCTGAAAATCACTCCCCTCCTCCTTCTCATTTTGACTTTTTCCTGCTTCCCTATTTTAAATAACATTTTTTTAAACATAGGGTACATGCACAAGGTGAAAAAAAAAAGTTTTAACACTCAAAAAACACTCAGCTACACCCCTTGTCCCATCTCCCAGTCTTCCTGGTGGCCAAAAAGTTACCCACTTTCTTGTACCTTCCTCCAGAGTGTTTGTGCAGAATGATAATAATATTTATTCCTTATTGATCATTTCCTATGTCCTGGGCACTGATCATCGCCCCTTGTGTAGATTAACTTTATTTAATTTTCCCAATAAGCCCAAGTTTTCAGTAGAGGAAACCGAAGCACAGAGAGGTTGAGTACTTGGATGTTCGTGGCACAGCAAGGGAGGCCCAGAACCGGGATGCCAGGCTCCAGGGTCCTTGCCCCCTCTCAAGATTCAACGCCACTGTAGATATAGCCCCTGCTCACCTCTTTTTGTTCTTTTTGTTACAGCCAGGATAGTGTACAATGCTCTGAACTTTGCGTTTTTCCCCCTTAACAATTGATCTTGAAGAAGGCTCAATTACAGCACGTGGAGAGCTGCCTTCCATTGAACAGCTGCAGAGGATTTCTTTGCAAGCATGGACCTCGTTTCTTTTTTTTTTTTTTTGAGACAGAGTCTCACTCTGTTGCCCGGGCTAGAGTGAGTGCCGTGGCGTCAGCCTAGCTCACAGCAACCTCAAACACCTGGGCTCAAGTGATCCTCCTGCCTCAGCCTCCCAAGTAGCTGGGACTACAGGCATGTGCCACCATGCCTGGCTAATTTTTTCTATATATTTTTAGTTGTTCCATTAATTTCTTTCTATTTTTAGTAGAGACGGGGTCTTGCTCTTTCTCAGGCTGGTCTCGAACTCCTGAGCTCAAGCAATCTGCCCGCCTCGGCCTCCCAGAGTGCCAGGATTACAGGCGTGAGCCACCGCGCCCAGCCAGGACATAAAATATAATTTTTTAAAAGGTGATACAATGCTATGGAAAAATTGAAATGGGATGAATAGGATCAGAAGTATAATAGTGCATGGGGAGAGGTTTGGGGCTGAGCAGGTTGCTATATTAAGTAGCAACTTAATATAATGGGGGACCTCACTAAGAAAGTGTGGTTGATCAAATGCATTTTAAAGAGGTGAGAGGGTTAGCCAAGTGGCTACCTGAGGAAAGAGCTTTCCAGGCAGATGAAAATGTACAGCAAATTCTCAAGGCAGAAACATGTCCAGCAGGTGTTAGGATATGGAAGGAAAATACTGTGGATGCAAGCAGAATAAGCAAAGAAGAGTGAAGTAGAAACCGAGGCCAGGTAGATTACGCTGGGGCTTGCCTGGCCCTTATTAGCAGTGAGAAGAAATCATTTGCAGATTTTGATCAAAGGAGGGATCTGATTGGACTTGCCTTGTAAAGGGTGAGTCTGGCTGCTGTACTAAGAATAGATTAGGGGGATATACTAGAAGTAGGAGATTTAAGAAAAGGTAAAAGGTAAATGATGATGGTGGTTCAGTACAGATTAGTCTATTAATGAAGTGGTAAGAAATGAATGGATTCTGGATATATTAGGGATATAGAGGTTACAGTATTTTTTTTGAGATAATGCAATCTTGTATAGTAGTTAGCTATATAAAACATTTGTCAAAGTACCTTATGCAAAGATATTTTGTAAGATATTTTAATTTAATATTAATATGTTACAGTCATATTTATCTTCCCCAGGTAAATTTAAAATTTCTGCCCACTGGTATTGACATCGTTGCTGTGTTGAAATCATTAGACTCTGCAAATACAATGCATCTGATAGGTTGCATAGTATGTGCATTATAAAAATAACTGAATGAGAGGAACTCTACCTACTTTTTCCAAAGGTTTTGAATTGAATGCTCACAAGTTGCTTCTCTCTCACACAGATTCTGGATTTCAAGTCTCTGAATATCCAAATATTATATTGATATAATCCTCTGGGTTATGTTGGTCTAGTTGGCATACTTTGCCTGTAATAAACTGCAGTCACATTTTAATTTAATGCCTATAAATTCTGAGACATGTAATATTGCATTATTATTGGCCAAAGCCTTTGTGGGAGGCCATTATGAATGTGAAATTTGGTTCAGTTAAAAGGCACATTTGGAGAACTTCATAAATATTAATTGAAATACATGCTATTCAAGAAAATTACAATTTTCTTACTTTGAGAAAATAATGCAGTTCTGCAACAATGTTAATTTTATTCATCAAATTTAAGTTCTCCTGAACAGATAGTGTTAGAATGCTCTTCTGTTTAGGTTAGATATGGGTACCATATTTAATTGTCCAATTAGACATCTTTCTACTGGTAGATGTTGTGTTGAGTAAAAACAGATAGTTGTGATAAGCAAAAACTTTTAACCAAAGGTCTTTTTATCTTGTTTTACAAAATAATAAAATTGTAAAAATCCTACTTTTGGCCTGCATTCTAAATGCATTCCAGTATAAACCAAACGAACTTGGTGCACACGCACACACACACATAGTCACAGTTGCATGTGTGCTGCCCCGCTCCCCATAAGTCCATAATATTTAGCCCTGTCATCAGCTGGTAGCACTAAGCTCAATGTAGCTGTTACTTTTATAGCCATTGTGTAATATGGCTTGGTTAAATAATGAGAAATAATGAAATAAATTGGTGTTCTGTAGTTTACCTCTGGCTCAATTTTCACTTTTTTCATAAATATTATGGAAATCTCTGTTTGATTAAGGGCATGAAAAATGCACTACTTTTTTAAGGTTAAAAAAGTAGCAATTTAAAGATTTTAAGTGAATAGACATTTCTTCTCTTTTAATTGTGATGTATATTATCATTATAAGTAAATAGATTATTTTAATTGTTGGCTTACATTATACTTCTAGAGACAGATATTGCAATAGTGTTATTGTCAAAGAATTATATTAAACTTTTGAGTTAACCTTTTATTAGCACATCCATTTTGTTTGGTTGACAAAATTCTTTCATAACAGAGTGAAAAACAGAGCTGTTTATAAAACACGACTGAAGGTCCCTGTTCTGCCCCTAAGGGAGTAGCAGGATTTCTCTCCTAAGTAGAGGGACATTTTTTAACAAGACACCTTGAGAGACCTCTTTATGCTGGAAAGCGAAAGCTCTCCAGGGTATAGTTTTGAAGGAGAATGAAGGCCGGACTGCTCAGCATCAGAATAGATGGTTACTTGAAGGTGGTAGTGAACCCAGGAGGGAAAAAGAGAGGATTAGAAACACAATAGCAAGTTGGGAGAGTAGAGAAATGTTAAGAGTGAAAAATTCCTAGGAAAGGGATGATTAAAACTGCTCATACTCCGTTTCGTGGTGTTTCTTATCAGGAGCTGTAATCATCAGATACAACCGTTGGTAGTACCTGTCATACGCACAAATTTCTTAACTAAATGGTGTTTTGATATATCAAAGAAAAAGGGTTATATATCAGAGATGGTGCTGAGCAGAGCGGAGAGAATGAACATGTTAAATTAAATACAAGTAATAGAATTTAGCAGGAGAAGAAATCAGAATCAGAGGTGACAAATGCAAGCAGAATTGGCAAATTTGTCAAAATTTTGCCCTTGTGCATTGGATTTCCCCTGGATATAGGGGAAATATGGAGATGAGGTCAAAGAAAATCGTAGAGTAAACCATGTACTCAGCTGACATCTAGATTATAATTGTCTTTCATTCTCCATAAAAAAGGCATTTCTTTCACATTCAGAAAGTGTAAATAACAATTTTAAATGTAGAGGATCTTGTAATAACTCTGTTAGTAGAGGCAAGTTGCATTCCTGGGCTCCTTGTAGTTTGGGAATATAGTAGGAAATCTCTTGAGACATTTAAAACATTTAAAAGTCTAACAAAATTTGAATAGCTTCTCATGATAAGGTGACATGAACTAACTAATCTGTCAAATACCTCCTCTGTAATAGCATTATATCCACTCAGTTGATAATTCTGTAATGGTATCTCATGCTGTTCAGAAGCTCTGATTAGCAGTTAAATGTCTTTGATGAAAAAAGAGGAAGAAAATAATTATTAAAAATTTCGATTTCCATTTCTGCTTTTTACTCCTGGGCTGAGGCGTACTCCCTCATTCCTAAGTCATCTGTGTTTCTCGAGCAGCCGATGAGACTAAAAACTGCATTGAAAGTACAGGCCTATTGATTTCTAAAGCCAGTCCCCTCAGATGAGTGGACATAGCTCAGCTGTCTTGTGACCATAGCCAGCAACACCCTCAACAGAGGCATCTACAAATTTGTGATGATGACTGCAGACAAAGAGCCCTTGAAGAGCTCTCAGATCTCCTGGTATGGTGGCCCTTGCACTAGCCCATAGCCAGAAGGGTCTCCAGGACTGTCATTTTCTGTCCAGTCACTAGCAAATGAGGCTTGTAGCTGAAACCCAGGGTTATGTTTATCCTGAAGTCCCCTGGAGGAATCTTAGCCTAAACCAGAGATCTCAGCCAAACCTCCTGCAGACTTCTCTCTTTAAGGGAATTTTGCAACGTATATTGTGTTAGTGTCAGCCTGTGTTTGTTTTTTTTTTTATTTTCAATTCTCATTATTAAAAACTGTAGTCCAGTATCTAGCTTTTTGAATTTTTTAAAATAAAAATTTTACCTAGCCACTTTAAACACTAAGAAAGAGCTAGAAGAGGTGTGGTTGGCTTAGGGAAGATATCTGATCCCAATTTTCATCAACCAACTTGTACTGAACACCTACTATGTGCAGAAATGCAAGAGGGTATATAGCGGTACTTCTTGAACTATTTCTCCCCTCTAAAATTGACCTCCTTGAGAATAAACATCATCAACTTTTTATCCCCTTTACCTGATATAGAGAAAGCATTCCCTGCATGTGAAATGGATGAGGGAGTTTCTTTTTCTCTCTAGGGATTTAGGGAGCTAGACCTTCACAAAAGAGGAGAGGCGAGTGTTGGAATGGAGGATTTGGGGAAACACAGGGCTTTGGCTGGAGCCAGCAACCAAGACCCTGACTCTGAGGATGTAAGCACACCCCAGGGCCATTCAGACCATATCACTAAGCTAGTTAAAGGGAGGACATTTTGCTTCCAGTATGATTTTGGCTTGTTCTGTCTCAAAAACTTAGAATAAAACTGCTGCTTGCTTACACAGGTGCTAGGCAGGGCACAAGATTAGAAAATGACCTTGAGGAAAAACAGATCGAGTCTGGAACAGACCACCTACAGACAGCATCAGCTCCACCAGACGACCTATTGTTTGCTGATAACCCTCCAACAAGTCATGATGACTTGTAGGAAGCTTGCTTTTTGTGATGTGCCTCCTTTACCCCTGTACTTTATAAGTTGCTCAGTAAACAGAGAAAGATGAAATGATCTTTGAGATAATAGTCTGCCATCTCCTCAGGGTGCTGACACTTGAATAAACCACCTTTAATTGACTTCACCAACACTCGCCTCTGGTGTTTGGTTCTCAGGTGGCAGGTAGGCGAACCTGTGTTTGGTGACAAATTAATCTTCTTCTCTTGAGTGAATAACTCATCACCTCAATGGGGCACTTTGTACCAGCTCTGAGAGCCCTTAGCTATGATTCCTGCCAATATGTACATATTCTGTACCAAATCAGAAATGTAGTGCTAAATGAGTCACTTATTTGTGTTATGAGCTCTCTAATAACGAATTACATTTTAATTCAAATTTTTTTTGTTTCTATAATAATCTTTTTCAAAATATGTTCACGGAGTTCATGAAGTCCATGGAGAAAATTCATAAAAATGATTCTTGAAATCAGAAAATTTGACTTTATCACTAATTAATGAGTAATGTCTAACCTGATATCCACTAGTGTTTTTTTGAGGATCATAATGTATTAAAGTTTTGTTTTAAACCATAAGGTACTATAGAAATTCAGATCTTGCATTTTATAAAGCAGTAGTTAAGGTCCTGGTTATTGAAATCAGATACTGAATTTGAGTCTTTTTTTTTTTTTTGCCACATATTAATTATACAACTTTGGGTATGAGATTTAACCTCTCTGCACCCAGCAGCATTTCATTGTCTGGTACCTACTAAGTGCTCAACAGATACTATTTATAATTACAATATTATTTTTATTATTATTATGTTGAAGCTGATTTTAAGGCCAATATATTCCATAAAATAATAAAAATAGCCTTGTACTATCAAGATATAGACATATTTTTTGGCAAGCAGTTAAGGTAAGTGGTCATGGGGATGCATTGTCAGGTGATAAATGGCATGATTTTTTTTTTAAAAAATTGTAATTGATCTTATAAAGAATAATAAAGAATCTTCTCTATTGGAAAAAAGTTACATTTGATTTTTCCTAGTAAGGAGTAAAACAAAATTTCATCACAGTACATAAACTGTTAAACAGAAAAGCAAACCACATGCATTAACATCTTTTTGGTACTTAGTGACTTTAGGAAAAAAAGAGGTTAGAATAACAGCCACGTAATTATATGTTCCCTGAAAAATAACATATTGAAAGAAGCTAATGAATATATAAGCATGATAAATCTGACATGTACCAGCTGTGGTGTCCAGAACAAGCACTATTCCTCATACTGCCAATTGTACCAAGTAATGGTTGTGGTAAAGACATTGATCTGTGTGCGGGACAACACAGTTTTACGAAACTGCTGAAGGTCAAGAGTGTAGCTGTGCTTGGGGAAAGGTCTCATATAAAATATGAGGAAAGTTGGAGTTAGAAGGATCTTGCCTGATCAGGAGGACATATTACTGAAGACAATTATTTAGATTGCTGTGAGAATCTGTTATACATTAGTGTGTACTAAGAAATAAAGTAAGGTAAATTGAGCATCTTAAAGAGCTATGTAAAATAATGATTGTTTTATATGACATGGCTTTTCAGTGTGGGAGGCATAAAGGAAAGAAAAGAGTTAAATTACTAGTCAGCAGCTCTGTCAAGTAGAGCAGAGTATGTTTTAAAGAATAGCGCCAATTCCTAGAAGATTTGATAAAAATTTTCTGACTTTTATCCAGAAACTCTTCCAAATGTTACAGAAGTTGAATTCTATTGTATTTTTAAAAATTAAACTTGAGAGGTGTTTAGCCAGTATGAAAGTGGTGACAGAAGAGAATTCTCCATTAGGAGACATCACCTTTTAGAGATAACAAGTAACCATTTTGCTTTCTTAGTCTCCCTCGCTTCTTTGGTTGGCCTTTTAAAGAGGATGATTCCAATTTTTTCTTTTTAGCCTCACCATTTTCCTCTCTTCCTCCTTTTTTCCCCCTAGTAATTATTTTGGCTTTAAACATTGAGTTTATGCTATATATATTCAAGGCACCACTGGGTATTCAAAATTATTAAGTCATGATACCTGCCCTAGTTTTGGAGTGCTGGGAACAGAAAGGTAAGAAAACTTAGAATAGTTTAATATGATTAGGCTTTCCAGTGATTAGGGCAATGTATTCTAGAAGAACAAAAGAGGTGAGATTTGAAGTTCTGTGAAGGCTAAATGAATATTTGGGGAGGGGACATTTCAGGAAGAGGAACTGTAAGGGCTCAGACTTGGGGTAGAAAAATGCATGACATCTTGGGAGACCTGTTAGTCATTTTGTGTGTTTGGAACACAGAGTGTATGTTAGAGTGTGCAACAGCTAACGCTGGGTAAGTGAGTAGCTAATGATTTTATATTTTATCCTGTGGCTAGTAGAAAGTAATGTGAGGTTTTTAAGCACTCAGTGGGCTATCTCCTTTCTTTTCATGGCTTTAACCAGCATCCCTAAGTTAATTATTCCCAAATCTTTACCTGCAGTTCTGACTTTGTTCTTAAATATCATAATTGTGTTTTAAACTGCTGATCTACTACTGCATGTGTTATCCCGCTGTTACTCAAACAAGTCCAGTTCAAATAAACTTACTTTGATCCTTTCGATTGTTCCTCCATTTGTGCTCCCCTCCTTGTTTCATAGTGGCCTCATTTCTCCAGATCAATCGGACTGAACATCTTAGTCTCATCTTCAACTTCCCTCTTTATTTCAGTTTTCTCATAGTACTTTGTTCATTAACTCGCATCAGTTTTGCCCCTAAACCAAATTTACTTCACACCCATTTTCCCATCTGTGTTCCTACCGCTGCTTCCGTGTGACTCAGGCTCCCATTCTTTTTCATCTGCGCTTTTGCAATGGCCTTTTAATAACCTAGTTATTTTGTTTTTCACTTCTAATCCAGGGTGCATAATAGCACCAGATTTTTTTTCCTAAACATGGATCTTACCACATAATTTCTACTCCAAAAAAAAACTTTAATAGTTCTTCATCTTTTACAGAATAAAGAACAGATTCCCTATTAGGGCCTATGATCATCTGTATTCCTTTTTTCTGGAAAAAAAATCTTTTTTACTTTTCTTTTTTTGCAGTCTCCTTCCTAATAAATACTTCTTGTCAGAAATAGACATTCTTTGTGCCACCATATTTCTTTTTAAAAACCTCTTGACACATCATATCTTGCTTTATATTAAAATTATTCTTTTAATAGATTATACATTTTTGAAAGACAGTATATTCGTTACCTATTGCTGTGTAACAAATTGCTTCAACATTTTAACAGCTTAAAATAATGCACATTTATTATGTCACAGTGTTATTGAGTCAGAAATCCAGATGCGGCTTCACCAGGTCTTCTGGATTAGGGTCTCTCACAAGGTTTCAATCATGATGTCGGGGGGCTACACTCATATTGAGGCTCAAGTGGGATGGGACGTGCTTCTGAGCTCACTCAATAGTTGTTGCAGGATTTAGTATCACTCAAATTGTTGCACTGAGGGTCTCAGTTTCTCACTGGATGTTGGCCAAAGGCTTTCCTCAGTTACTTGCCGTATGGATTTCTTCATAGGACAGCTTTCAGTATAAGCACTTGTTTCATCAAAGTGAGCACAAGAGGGAGAGAAAGACAAACAAAAATCACAATCTTTTATGACCTAATCTTGGAAATGGCCTTCCATCACTTTGCCATATTCTATTTTCTAGAAGCATGTGACTAAGTCCAACCCATGTTTAAGGAGAGTAAATTACTCAATGGCATGAGTACCAGGAGACAGATTGTCACAGAGAGCATTTATAATTTTACTCCTGACCTCTGTGACTAATGCCTTATGCATCACAGGTCTTTAATAATTATTTGCTGATTGAATTGAAAGATAGAATCCTAGTTTATGACTTGGATTTATGCTAGTATTTATAATTTTATTAATGTCCACATGTGATTAAAATTGGTTGACCGCTTTGAAATTTTTTGTGTAATAAAAAAATGAGGAAAAAAATGAAAAGATACTAAGTTCAGTTGGTTCAGTTGGGGCTTCACCAACAAAGCCCATTCATTTAAAATTATAACAACATGCTGGAGAGGAAGGGAGGGAGGGTGATGTGATAGAAATTACCCCATGGTATCACTTTCTATGAGTTTCACTTGAAGTCAAACAAAAAATAATATACTAAAAATTGGTTCCAGGTAATTTCTAATTTTGTTAATATTTTAGGTTTCTTAATTTTATGTAATTAGATATATATTTAAATATTTTAAAATTTAAGTCAGTTGCCAAGTTTGAAGAGACTTTCTTTATAAAGATGTATAAATTTGAGGTACTGATATCTTTAAAATTGTTTATGAACAAAAATTTCAGAAAAATATACTTT
Source organism: Avahi laniger (assembly GCA_963575035.1). Classification (NCBI taxonomy): domain Eukaryota; kingdom Metazoa; phylum Chordata; class Mammalia; order Primates; family Indriidae; genus Avahi; species Avahi laniger. The sequence continues at coordinate 12,779 of CAUYSK010050351.1, read as the reverse complement.
TCTTACATTAGTTAAAAATAGCTAACTTGATGAACAAAATAATATTTTGATAGATATTATAGATTTAACTTTCAGGGACTTTTATTGTATTATAACTACTTTACTTTATAATTCAGAAATATTATACTTTGACTCCAATAAATTATTTTATATGCCTTTTCATAGTTATAAACAGATTAAAAGAACGTAATGTGAAAAGAGAATAAATTCTGCTAGAATATTCCTGGTTTAACTTAAGGTTTTATTCATTACTTAGGTCAAAATAACCTTAGCTTTGTCTTTTTTATGTTTGTATTATCTATTTTTGAGATGTTGGAGACAGAAAGAATAAAGCTTCAGTTCCTGGGAGCAGCCAAATAATTGCACTTTGAACTTATAAAACTTTTTCTTTTTAAACTGACAACAGTGATGAAACATTTACATTTGAGGCTGGCAACATGTAAATTTGAAAGTTTGCTAAATGAATAAAATTGTGAATTAAATGAAGGAGAAAAATATTACTCTTTTTTTTATGTTAATGGAACCATTAAATATCGATCACAAAGCAATTTATTTTTCAGGCAACACATTACTTAATGAACTTTTTTTAGATCCTTATAAATTTCCTCAGATATTTCCTTTCCCAAAATTCTCTTATTTTCAGATGTGATTTTTAATGAATATTTTCAATTCTGCTTAGTAATCTATTATCAGGTTCTATAACCAGGTCTAATTATACATTTACATTTTATATCTTTTCCTCGATTTGAGTTTCATGATCAAGTCCATTTGGAATTTAAGAATTTGAAAGATGGTGTAAGAATAAATTTTAAACTGGTTTTAGATAACACCAATTTTACCACATTTCCAACTATTCCAAGTCTCCATAATGAGAGATTAAGCATAATGTCATATATGAATAAAATTTGATGTTTCTTTCAGGAAAATGAACTTTTCTAAATATTAATAATTTCATGATTACTAAATGTTTCAATACTGGCTTTAAAGCTATCTTTTATTATATACTACATTTTGATGAAAAATAGAAAATATTATTAACTTCTTGACATAAAAATTATAATTAAAAAAGAATATCTACAAAAATCTATGTTGATTTTCTCCAACCAAACTGATAGTTCAATTCAATTATTGTAGTTGATCAACTTGCTAAAAATATAGAACACATAAAAATATAGCAGTTTCAAAAACAAATTCAGTATTTTTTTGACAAATCAGTGGTCTCTATCTTCTTTCAATGAACACAGAAACTTATTAATGGTTTTAAAATTTCATTTAACCAATTATGTTCAAATTCATTCCAAGATTAGGAAGATTCAAGCATTAAAGCAACATAAAACTTTGACAAAATATTTCTGCCATCCCTAAATTTAAAAAATCCAAAATGATTTTTATAGTCTAATGAATTATGAAAAGAATAACTGCAAACTGAATAGGTATTAATAATGATAGACAAGAAAAAAGGAAATACCATGGAAAAACTCTGAAATTATTTACTGTGCTTCAAAACATTTCTCTGGGAGAGTTATAATATTTGAAATATTTTAAATATGATTATAATCTTTTCTGTGAGAATTTTGCTATGCCTGTTATTTATGTATGTGTGTATGTTCTAAATGTGTAACATTATTAGTGCCATCACCCCATTTCACTGACATGAGAATAATTCTTCCAAAAGGTCTCTTTCTAGTGGTAATTTGGTCTTATAAAATATGTATGAAAAGAATATATTAATTCAATCTCAATTGCTATATTAGCTGTGTGATCTTGGATATGTTGTTTAGAACCTCTAAGCCTGTTTCACAACTGTTAAGGGCAAATAATAGCATATCTCTTTTAGAGCAGTTATAGGGAGTTAATAAAATAATTTCTATATTATGACTAACATAATGCTTGACAAAAGTAGGCATTCAGTAAACCTTGGTTATTATGATTCCTTCCTTCTTTCTTTTCTTCTTTTCACAATTTTTATTCAGCAGTTATGTATGCCATACAGTATTCTTGGGCCTGGGGATATAGCAGTGAACAAAACAAATGAATGGGGAAATAAAAACTCAAAGAGTAACCGAGATACATAAGTAAAATAAGTTGTAGATTAGATAGTGATAAGTATTAGAAGAAAAATAGGGCAGAGAAGGGGACTAGGTGGTACATTCAGATAGAGGCTGTAATTTTAAATAGTTTGGTCAGACAAGGCCTCACTGAAATGATTACATTGTAGTAAAAATTTGAAGGAGTTTAGGAAATACGCCATGGGATGTCTGAGAGAAAAGCATTCCTGGGGAGCGATTAAGCAAGTGCAAACGCACTGCGGTGACAACAATGAGGCATCTATGAGGAGTGAGTAAGGGATAGAGGATGAGACTAGCAAGATATTGGAGACAGATGGTGTCAACCTAGAAGAGGCTTCAGGGACTTCTACTGTAAATGTGAGAGTTGGGAAGCTGCTGGAGGGTTTTGAGTACAGGTGTGATGTGATCTGACCTATGATTTAACAGGGTCACTCTGGTCCCTGAGTCCAGTTTGAAGGGAGGTGGGTTAGAAGGCTATTGTCATAATCTATATGAGAGATGGTGGCTTGGCTGTGGTGACAGCAGTGGAGATTGTGAGCTGTGGTTGGATAATTGATGTATTTTCAATGTTAAGACAATAGATATTGCTAGAAAATCAAACTTAAGATGCGTGAGAAAGGAGTCAAAGATGACTTCAAGGGTTTGGGCCTGCGCAGTTAAAGATGGCGTCACTGAGAAAGAAGAGATTGAGAGAGTGTGCGAGCTGGTGGGGGAGGGGCGGGGATCAGAAGTTCAGTCTGGCACGTGGTATGTTTAAGAATTGTGTTAGACATTCAAATGAAAGCATAGAAAATGCAGTTGGATTAATTATACTGGAGTTGAAGGAGAAAGATCTAGGCTGGTGATAAAATTTTATTAGTCTCAGGCACGTGGTTGGTTTTTAAAGTCCTATGGCCGAGTGAGATGTCCAAGGGAGCAGTGTGAACAGAGCAGAGGAGAGATCTGGTACTGATCCCTGTCATCTTCCTGGCCTAGGTTTTCAGGGTTAAGAGAGACAAGGAGGAACCAGCAAACAAAATTGAAGGTGAGTATGTTGAGGTAGGAAAATGAAAAGATAGGATGGTGTTCTAGAAGTCAGGTGAGGAGGAGGGAGTGAAATATTAATAGGCCAAGTAAGTTGAGGACCAAGGATTAGCCATTACAGTCCATGGCATGACCTTATCACTAGCGAACCATAAAATATCCTGGCTGAGTCTGCTCTCGCAGGGAGCTGTCTTCATTTTCTCTGAAATAACCACAGAATGCTATGGGAACACAGATGAGGAGAAATTTATTGAGCCTGAGCCTGGTGGAGAAGGCAAGGTATCAGGGAAGCTTTTCTGGAGGCTGTAATACTTAAGCTGATTTAAAAAATAACTCCCAATCTCCAGGGAGAAGACTATTCTGAGTTGAGGCAGTGCTGTGGGCAAAAACATGGAGGCATGAAATGAGCTATATTTCAAAATGACAATTGTATTAATTTCCTATTTTTGCTGTAGCAAATTAACACACTTTCGTAGCTTAAAATAGCACAAATTTATTCTCACACAGTTCTAAAGGCCAGGATTCTAAAATCAGAGTATTAGCAGGGCTTTGTTCCTTCCAGAGGCTTCAGCAGTGAATCTGTTTCCTTGCTCCTTCCAGCTACTAGAGGCCACCAGCATTCCTTGGCTTGTAGTCTCTTCCTCTGTCTTCAAAGCCAACAGCATGCCATCTTTTCTTCTCTCTGACTCTGTTTCAGCCCTTAGGTTTTCTCTTTCTGACTCTGACTCCCCTGCCTTCCTCTTACAAAAACCCTTTTGATCACGTTGGGCCCACCTGGATGATCCAGAATAATCTCTCTACCTCAAGATCCTTAACTTCTGCAATGTCCTTTTTACCAAAAAAAATCCAAACATTTTTGAGTGCCTCATGCTCACCCCATCAGTGAAGAAAGGTTCCTTGCCCTAAATAGTATGGGATGCCAAACACATGACATTGACACTGGACAGATGAGATAGACAGCAGTTCATTAGTCATATACACGCACAGCCCAGGGGAGAGAAACGCCACATATCATGCAAGGCCACACAGGGGTTGCGCTCAGGAACAGCATGAACAAGCAGGGGCTGTGGGAGACAGGCTTTAGAGTTGGGTGACCCCTGGTTCCCATGAGAGGATGTGATTGCCTTGCTTGAATAATTCTGTGGCTTGCAATGGAACTGCCATCCAGTACTCAGGGTGGTATTTTGTTTTCTGTTCCAGCACTGTTTTTAGTGTGCATAGCTTTAAGATTGGATCCCTTGTTGGGGTAAGTGGTACGAGTCAAGCCCTTAATCTCTACACCCTCAGGTAGACCTTAAAGGCAAAATGCATTTTGCACACAGGTAGAAAAATAATAGTTTGGAATTTGTGTTGTGTGGAAATAGGAGAAGGTCGAACCTGCTCCTCTCCTAGGCCTATGGTACTTTGGGTGCTGGAGCTGGGGCATCACTACCTAAGAGAGCTGCAAGAGAAGCAATGATGTTGGGTGAATGAACATTTTGGTACAGAAATGCAAACAATAGGTGGTTCGTCTCAAATAAAATACAGAGATCACATGCCCTCCTTAGTTACCTTGTTAGGAAATTCTATTAATAATTACAACAGGAGTGAAATGTATTTTCTAATTATCAACATAATCCATATGATATTAATAACATTGTTCTAAAAACCAAGGTCAAATCACATTAATTTAAGCCTATTTTAGATAGAGAGTACTCAGAAAAAGTAAATAATATCTTCTCTTAATAGATTGTGTTCTCTTTTAGCATAGATTACTTTTATAGTAGTAACCTGGCATTAATTTGGCTTTCTAAATTGAACTGTTACTGTTAAATCTCTTTAAAAGTCTTTCATTATATGTAGTAAAACATTTAAGAAACATTAAAAAAAGTTAGAACAAAAGGACAAAATGAGAAGCAGAATATGAAATACATCAGTGTAAGACCTTGGTCTTATACCAAGGTCAGAGAGACAGTTCAGTAGAATTCAAATTATTATTGTACTGCTGTCCTTTACTTTGGGAAAGATGTATGCGTTTTTAAAAAGTTGCATATATAGTGCCAAAAAAATGTTGTAATATATTGAGAACAATGTTCATGAAAGGAAAATCAAGCTAACAACAAAGAAATTTTAATATATTTTTAATGCAAGAAACTTTAAAAGGAAGGGGGTTGGTTATGACTTTGCATAAAAGTAAATACATTGGAAATATCTTGATATAGGAACATATTTAGCTTAGTTGCTACATAGCTGATATTTTAAAAATAAATTAAAATACTGAATTTTGATTTATGTATATTTCTTTTTAGTAAACAAAGGAAATGAAAAATATAGAAATTAATGCAATGAAAATATATATATTTGCATATGTAAGATGTATGTTATGCCTCAAATTTGTTCACAGGTACTTCAATTAAAGTTAACAAAAATGTAAAAAGAAAAAACAAGGAAACAACAAAGGGGCTTTTGTAGCACAGCAAAAAATAGCCACCAAGAGATCACATTTGGCCTCTTAGCAACTGGCCGGGCCTGACTGTACTTCCGAATTGCAGTTATTCTGGTGCCATTTTTATAAAGGCAAAAGTTGAGTAACTTGACATCCAAAAGAAGGTGAATATGGTAATTGGTTTTACATGTGAATATACCCTGAGTTTCATTATATTCATGAGAGGAAGAGAAAGAAAAACTTGACTTAAAAATGTGGCTGCTCTTACCTAAAATTGTTCAGCCTGTGGAAAAATTATGCTGTAGAAGACAGGATCTAAGGTTGCTCCATGGTCCCTGCCTCCTGGTGTTCATGCCCTTATGTGACTCCCATATGGGGACCTAGGACATGTGTGTGACCTGTGACTTTCAAGCTCTTGCGTATGTGCAAAGGTGACAAGATATATGTGATTGTGTGATCGTCACATAAAGTGAAGCGCCTGTCTTGCTGGAGTCTCTTGCTTCCTTGTCGACTATGAAGAGGGAGGTTTCCACGGGTCGGGCGGAACTGAGGGACCCTACAAACTAAGGGTAGCTTCTTGCCAACAGCCAGCAAGAAGTGAAGACCTCAATTCTACAACTGTAAGGAGCTGAATTCTGTAAAAAGCAGATCATCAGTTGAAACTTAAGTGAAACCACAGAATCCGTCAATACTTTGGGTGCAGACTGATGAGAATCTACATAGAGGACCTAGAGTTAAGCCATGCCCAGACCCTGACCCCACAGAAACTGAAATAATAAATGCATGATGTTTTAAGCTGCTATGTTTGTTGTAATTTATGCAGCAATAGAAACCTAATACTATGTCTGTGTTGATATATACATTATATCTATATCTCTCTGTATATCTATATCTCAAAGGCATCTGTATTGTTGGGGTTCTCCAGAGAAACAGAACCAACCAGGAATCTCTCTCTCTCTATCTATTGAGAGACGTATTTTAAGGAATTGGCTGACATAGTTGTGGAGGTTTGCCAAGTCCAAAATCTGATGGGGTGGGCTGTCAGGCTGGAGACTCGGCAGATTTTCCATTCTAGTCCAAAGGCAATCTGCTGGCAGAATTTCTTCATGCTTGGGGGAAGTCATTCTTTGTTCTATAAGGCCTTTGACTGATTGGATGAGGCCCACTGACATCATGGAGGGCAATCTATTTTGCTCAAAGTGCACCAATTTAAACATTAATCTCATGCAAAAACACCCTCACAGAAACTCCACAATAATGTTTGACCAAATATCTGGGCATTGTGGCCCAGCCAAACTGACATAGAAAATTACCCATTAGAACATCTCGTGAAAGGGATTGGATCTTAAAACCTCTCTGCGTGTGTGCTATGTAGGTGATAACAGCTAAATAAATGAACGAAAAATCAGAGCCTACAAATTCAGATCACTCCAAAGAGTACATTGCATTCCACCTAACATAAGTGAAGTGGATATTTCTGTAAAATAAAAACTGAAATAAGTGTTTCTATGTGTAGATAAAACGAAATAATGGGAGAACATTTTAGGACAATGTTGTTAAAAAAACAGTGCCAATTGGAAAGAAACAATTGTAAGATAATAGAAATTCCTCAAAGTGGAAGAAAAGAACATTAAAAATCATAAATGTGATCAATTAGATTGAGCTGATTATGGAATAATAAGCAAGAGGATATTAAAAGTGAAATCAGGATTGCATCTCATTGCTTGGACCCATACTACTATCAATGCACCTTAGGGTGAGAATTCTGCCATCTTCTGGCTGCCTTGCTCTTTTAGAAACCAGTTTAATTTGGTTCAGTATGAGGTATGTGGATCTTATAGCATTGGATATTGGAGTTTGGAAATAAGTTTTTGCTGTTCTATAGCCAAGGGCTAAAACTTCTGGAATTTTGTTGATACTAGTAATGCTACTGGATGGTAGCTCCCTAAACACTACCCTGGACAGGTGAGTTTGCTTGACTCTCTTGGGCCTGGGTCTGTAGACTAACTAGGGTTTCACAACTCCCTCTGTCTTTAGAACCTGCTTTTGAAGAGAGTGAACGGTATGAAGAATCTCCCAGTTCTGAACTTCAGCTGGAAATTGAATGCCTGTTGATTTTTCTTGTTAGTTCCAACCCTTGTTCAGAGTTCTGTTGCTTTTGGTCAACCTGGTTGATGCCCTCCTGGAAGTCCATTGACTTTTTAATACCTGTATAGAATTAGTTTCCAACCCCCCTCCCTGCATGGCCCTTGCTCAACTTTATAGCTGCTTGTCCCCATAAGTCTGCTTGCTCTCCCAGATCACTCTCCTTTTACTCCCATGTGCCTGGTGGCCAGTGCTGTGATTTCCTCATCCTGGAAGCCAATACTAGGGGCATATCTTTTGGATCATCAAAATGCAAAGGAAGACTTGTAACAAGTGTTTTGTTTTATGTAATCTTTTTTTTAGCCTCTTGGATGATGAATCCAATGATTGGAATTTAACCAGTGAAACTTACACTTGAAATAACCTGTGTCCCAATAACTTTCCCAAATAAAAAAATTAAAACTGGCTCCCCTGAAAGCATTCTTGGTCTGTGGTCTTTTTCTCTCAAAACTTTTAGTAATCACACATTGCCTCTTGCTGAGAGATGATGTGAATGAACTCTATATCTCATGCCTTGCTTCTGTTACTTTCTGGAATGTTCTTTCCCCGTTTTTTCACCTCCCCAAAACACATACACACATGTACACATTCTCCCTCCCTCCCCCTCTTCTGTTTCCTGAGATACCACCTATACTTCAAGGCATGTTTCATTTTCTGATTTCTCCATGAAACCTTTCCTGATTCCCTTAAGTAAATGTTACTCTGTTTTTCTTTCAACCTTCGTAGCTTGGTTTATACCTCTCTTATGGTACTTCTCTTAATATTTCCCTATATTGGCTGTTTCTTACCTTCCTTATTAGATCACAGGCTATTGGAGCAGGAATTGGGCTGTTATGATGCTTATATTACTTGGGATGTGGATCAATGCCTTGCACATAATAGGTGTCAGTGGATGTGTATTGAATTACAATGACTTAACTGCTTTTTAGCCAGGATTGAGGCTCTGCCAAGGAGCTTATGTTATCTTAAAAAGGATTTCCGTTACACGTGGCCATGAAGGGATTTTCTTTTGTACTGTATATGTCAAAATGAGAAAGTAAAGGGAAGAGAGTGACTTTTCCATAAAGCTAAATTTATTCAGCTGAAATGAAAGTTTTTTATTTTGGGTTACTGCCCTTCCAACTTGTTGAAAATTAATATTTTTCCTTTATGGTAATGAGAGGTGCTTGTTAGACAAATATAGCTTTACAACTGCAGAGATGTTAGTCTCTCCAATTTTTTAACTTTCTTTTTTATTTTTTACTGGTCTGTGAAATCTGAAGTTTTGTGGACTTCTGTTCTAGGGTGTCGGTACATTCCAAGATAACAAAAGGGTTAAGGCATTCTGGTGTAACCAGGTATGGTGAAAATGATGGACTGAGGTGTAGGAAAACTGATATCCGTCCTACCACACCTGATAAGTTCTTATGTAACATTGGTCTTGGCTGTGTGCAATTAAGATAAATACACCTGCCTCAAGTACTTTTCGAGGTAGTTTTGAGACCCATGTAAGTAACCAAGTTGTGAAATGTTTTTGTTTTTAGAATAGTCTAAAAGCAAAGAATTGTGTAATGTTAGTTATTGCTAGTGCTTCTTTGTATCTTTAGTGTCAACAGTATTTCCTTCACAGCTGCGGTAGCCAACCCCTGGGCTGCAGGCCAGGCCACGAAGCTTTGCCACCCACACCCTCCCCTGCCACCCCCACCCCAACGCTGTCCTTGGAAAAATTGTCTTCCATGAAACAGATCCCTGGTGCTAAAATGCTTGGGAACCACTGCTTTAGAGTCTTCCATTTGTAACCCAGAAACAAGTTCATGCCTTTTCTAGGTTCCGAATTACAAATATGTTCCTCATCCTTTTGGTGACATTGATTTGATTACATATCGTAAACTGTCCAGCAGGATTTTTATTGTTAGTTTAAAATGAAATAATAACTTAAGCATCAGAATGCCAGTGGTAGATATTTGTGTAAGTGACTCCAGCTGAAATGATATACTGACACCATTTATTTTGGGGGAGGCTCTGGTTGTGTAAGAGGTGAACTTTAAGTCTTAGGCATATGTATGCAGCTATTCTATATGAAGGATTATTTCTGCAATGCAAAATTGTCTTTCACTTTGCATGAACAAAACCAAGACAAATGGAAGTAATTGCATGAATTCCCTAAGTGATTGCACATCAACTTTGTGTGAAGACATGTTGCCAAAATATTAGATTGCAGGACTACTTGTAAAATTTGAGAGTAGAGTAGGGTTAGAGCTGGGAGGGTAAAATTACCACTTATTCCTCTCTCTTCTGTCATTGTAATTTAAAAAAATATATTACACAGACCACACATAACATTTTAAAGTTGAAGGAATTTGTCTTTTGCCCCGTTTCTTCCCTTAATGCCTTAATGTAGTGAATAGGTATTTCCATTTTTTACCTCTTAGGCCCAGTGTCCTCTGCTGTTCTCTGGCTTTGCACAGACTGCTAAGGAGGTACCACGCCTGTCTTCCCTCCCAGGAAGTAAGTGTCACAGGCTCCTCTTTTACTTCCAGTCTAATAAAAACCTTACTTTAGGGCCATTGATCTCAGCTAGATGTTGGAAAAAGAAAAGTAAAATAAATTCACACTAAGATGCCATTGCTAATAGCCAATAATGCGTTAGGCAGCCCAAGTTTTATTTATAAGACCAAGAACTGGACTGGACAATGTCAGACTCACAGGAAAGGAATTTACATAGTGTCTTTCCTGGGGCCCTGAAATCAGCCACTGGGGATAATCTTAATCCTGCATGTAATGGGGTCTGAATTAAAATTTGAATGGGTCATTGCATTATAGGCAGAGAGATTGGTCTGAATCAAAAGTGAATTTTGTCTATAGAAAAAATCCTTAAACTGGAAGGTGAATGGAAATCCAATCTAATTCACCCGAAAAGGCCAAATGAAAACCCTAGCTGGAATTAAAAAATGGTTGTTTGAAATAGGGCTCTGGTCCATATCCATTTAAAACAAGTAATAGAAGATCAATGAGTACAAAAAGGGAATAAAGGACAGGGGAACTCATGATTTTGAGTATATGAAGTCCTTAATTACCATTTACCAAACATGTATTAAAAACAGGGCAAGACATGAGGGTTTTAACAATGAAAGACATGGTCCCTGAACTAAATAAGCTAACTTTGTAAGGAGTAGATTAGCGATTACCTTATAAATATGTAATAAGTGCTCTGAGAGACTACAAAGTGTTCTGAGAGCTCAAATTACCACCTAATGCAAACCGGGAGTGGAAAGACATAGAAGAATATTTGGGAAAATTTTTATTGGGTAAACTCACATTAACTGAGGCTGAATAAAGATTAATAGAAGAATTAAACAAATCCTCTCCTACTATCTTGTTCTCTATCTTAATGGGAAAGTCATTGACCTTGAATTAGCCCATTTATTTGTTTTTTATTTTAAAATATTTTTTTTTAAGCTCACATGTTAGGGGATAAATTAGGGGTTGAAAAAGCAACTGCAGAAAAGGATAAAAAGCTTTTAGACTCCTTTTGAATGCCCAACTGTGTGTGCATTTTGGTAATTACGGGCTCAGTTACTCATGTGTATATTTCTACTAGTCCCAGGAATGGTGGTTAAAGGAGAAGAGCATAGTATGCTTAGCCAGAGAGCATTTACAGTAGTTGAACATTCATTAACTACAAAGCCTCTAAATTAAAATAAGCAAGATAATTTATGAACATGGATAAGAAATACAGGAGTGGATGCACAACACAATGTCTGTTTGGGGTTCTCATACTATATTGAATCTATTGTAACATGCTAAGGAGTTACAGAGACTCCAGGATGAAATTATATATCTATTAATATCCAGAGAATCTATTTTACTGAAAGATTTAGGAATATAGTTAATATCAAAATGTACAGATAAAAGCAGTCCATGATGGGTTGATACATACACAATATATACATACATGCATACACACACACACACACACACACACACATGCATGTCCCTTACTACTTTTTTTTTTATTTCAGCATATTACGGGGGTACAAATGTTTAGGTTACATATATTGCCTTTGCCCCACCCGAGTCATAGCTTCAAGCACGTCCATCCCCCAGACGGTGTGCACCACACCCAGTAGGTATGAATATACCCATCCCCTCCTCCCCACTTTCACCTGCCTGACACCCAATGAATGTTACTACTATAGGAGCACATAAATGTTGATCAGTTACTACCAGTTTGATGGTGAGTACATGTGGTGTTTGTTTTTCCATTCTTGTGAAGTAGTAGAATGGGCTCCGGCTCTATCCAGGGTGGATTAATAAAATGTGATATATGTATACCATGGAGTACTATTCAGCTATAAGAAACAATGGTGATATGGCACCTCTTGTGTTTTCCTGGATAGAGCTGGAACCCATTCTACTAAGTATCCCAAGAATGGAAAAATAAGCACCACATGTACTCACCAGCAAATTGGTTTTACTGATCAACACCTAAGTGCACATACAGGAATAACATTTTTCGGGTGTCGGGCAGATGGGAGAGGGGAGGAGAGGATGGGTATATACACAGCTAATGGGTGTGGTGCGCACCGTCTGGGGGATGGACACACTTGAAGGAAGCTCTGATGGGAGTCGGGGGACGGACAAGGGCAATGTAACCTAAACATTTGTGCCCCCATAATATGCAAAAATAAAAAAAATAATTAAAATTAAAAATCTGTATGTCAAATTTATAAATCCTGCTTTAAATAAAAGTTCAAAGGATTTTAACTAAGTTTGAAGTGAGAGTAACTATTAGTCAGAATCAGTTAAAGTGATTGTTAGTATTTGCTAAATTAAAAAATAGTATGTCTGTGAATTAAACTTAAGAAAAGCTTAAGAAGTGTAGAAAAAAATAAATAAAGCTCATGATTATATCCTCTTACAAGTTAAAAAAAAAAGAAATAAAGTCCAAAATTAAATTTTCTTTTCATGTGAATTGGAGTTCAAAGATTGTAATTCTTAAATAAAAGTCTAAACATTAAAAAAAAAAAAGAGGCAATAGATCACCATGTTTTTTTGTGACTGAATAGAACTCCATGGTATACATATACCACATTCTATTAATCCACTCATGTATTGATGGGCACTGGGGTTGTTTC
>CAUYSK010050349.1:0-33399 GCA_963575035.1 Avahi laniger | reverse complement strand
ATTAATTTCTTTCTATTTTTTGGTAGAGGTGGGGTCTCACTCTTGCTCAGGCTGGTCTCGAACTCCTGAGCTCAGAATGATCCGCCCACCTCGGCCTCCCAGAGAGCTAGGATTACAGGCGTGAGCCACCGTGCCCGGCCTCAAAAAAGTTTTAAAGGAACTATTTCAATATTTTCAAAGAGTTGAAGAAACTATATCTGAAAATATAAAAGTGTGAGAGAATTGAATTGCTCTAAATAGATAGTATCAATAAAAAGATAGACATTTTATTTTAAAACAATCAAATAGAATTTCTGGAATTGAAAGGTACAATAACTGAAATAAAAAAATCATTAGAGGGGCTCAAAAGAAAATTTAAGCAGGCCAAAGAGTCAGCAAACTTGGTGATAGGTCAGTTGAGACGTATCAAGTCTTAGAAAGAGAAAAAAGAATCAGAAAATAAACAAAGTGTTAGGTATCTTTGGAAAAACATCAAGCGCATCAAACATAATAGAGGAAGTAGAGAGATAAAACAGAAAAAAGGTGCAAAAAAATGAAGAAATAATAGTCAAAAACTTCCCAATTTGATGAAAGAATGAATCTGAACGTTAAAGAACAAAAAAGACACCAAACATCCCCAATTGGCAGATGTAAATCCCCAACTTTTAGGTACAGTTGCCCTTCAGTATCAAATGGTTCTGGGGCAAATGGATATCCACATGCAAAAAGTGTGAAGGTAGATCTCTGCCTGTCGCCATATATAAAAAATTAACTCGAAGTGTATCATAAACTTAAACAAAACAGTTAAAACTACAAAACACCTAGGAGAAATTATGTGAGTATAAATCTTCATGATCTCAGATTAGGCTAAGCCTTCTTAAATATGACACCAAAATCACAGGTGAAAAGAAATTATATAAATTGGACTTCATCAAATTTAAAATGTACTTCAAAGGACATTATGAAAATGAAAAAGCAGTCCACAGAATTGGGAAAAATATTGGAAATTACATATGTACAAAAGGTTTAGTATCCCGAATATAGAAAGTACACCTACAATTCTACAATAAAGAGACAACTGAAATGAAAAATTGGCAAATGATCTCAATAGATATTTCTCCAAAGAAGATAGGTAAAATGATATAAAAATAGAACCTACTCTGGAATTGGTTAATGGTGAGGGGGTTGTGCATCTTTGAGAATACACTAAGAACACTGACTTGTACTCAAAAGAGTGAATATTATATGTGAATTTATGTATATATATATTATATGTAAATCATGTCAATAAAAAAATCACTGTGATTATCAAAAGTTTGTATGGATATTATTGTGTTTAGGTGGACTAAAATAAGTGCTATTTTTTGTTGTTGTTTTTGCTGTAGCATTAACTCTTAAATAATCTGATATGAAACGGAAGTATACTAGCCTTTAAGACTCTGGAAAAAATAAGTCCCTAACAGAAATGAAAGAAATAATCAGAAGCAAACTGATTATTAATTCCTCTAAAATAATATGAGTATGTATACCTAAATTGCCAAATGTAGGTTATAACAACATGTCTTAATGATCAGTTGTGTTTAATCTTTGGAAGTCAGGTGACCTTTCCTTAAGTTTTTATGAACACTGTTTCACATGATCAGTGGTATTTATATTGATGTAACATTAAATATTAATTATGATCTTTCTCACCTCAGCAAAAATAAATCCAGAGCTGTGATTGGCCTTGGCTAATGAATATAAGCTTGGCCTCTAGAGAAAAAATCAGTATAATTATTTTACTTCTGCCAAGTTCAATAATAAATTATGGATCAATTTTTTATTGTTGCTTCTATTCTTGCTATTGAAATAGCAACCCCAATGTTGTACATTAAGAAAATGTATTTTCCTTTTAGGAAGCAATTCTGAGTTATCTGTGCTTGATTTACTTTGCTAATTTCCAGGTATAATTCCCAGAGAAACATGATCTCCTGGAGAGGTAAGAATTTTTAATATATGGAAATCTCTAATAACTGCATCATAAACACAAGACAAGGTGCATACAGTAGTCAATTGAAAGTATGTTTTCCACTTAGGAATTTATGTCCTAGTGAGGAACATATTGTACAATTTATTATATCGGAAATAAGCCAATTATCCATCTTATGAGATTAGTAGCTTCTCTTAATAGAAATAAATAATTCCTGAGAAGCAGGCTGGAGAATGTCTGAAAAGAACAAACACACTGACTACTGTGGTGAGAATATCTCCTATATCAATTGTTCCCCTGGTGAGCTCAGTTATACCCACAGGGTGGAATGGTTTCACAGAAGCATTCTAGAAATTTGTGGTGAAAGCCAAATTTTTACATGATTGAAAGTTGGAATTAATGTATGAGAATAATTCCATGGAAAAAGAGACCAGTTAAAGGGCATCTTTCATTTGCAATATGTAATGAAACAGCAATTAGGTGTTTATCAGGAACTTAAGTGAGAGCAGAGAGATTCGATAAATAATGATTCAGAGAAATGCACAGGTGAATGACACCTGTACATGATAAAGAAAGGATAAGGAGAGTTAAAAGTGTGGGAATGATATAAATGTATTAACATAATTTTGAAAAATCCTTTTAGAACAATTGTTAAGGTTAATTTAAATAAAGTAACAAGTAAGATTTATAGCAAAGTAAGGAAAAAGAAGGACAGCAAGATTTGAAAATAAGATTATTTTTCTGTCTTTATAGATAGAATCTTTTTAGTTTGTGCTAACATTGTCTATATTTGAAGGATTTGGTTTGCTTGTCTTTAGCCTGATCGACTACTTCTGAGGATTCTCAAGATTTCTCAGTTTAAAGTCTCACGGCCTTACTAGTATATAATAAGCAAAATCTAGCTTTGGGGTTATATTTCCAGATGCGTAAGATATCCAGTAACTAGTTCATATGGGAAGTGTCAGTGGGATATAAAAAGAGGTGCATCCATTACCATTAGAGGCACAGGCAATTCATTACATGAAAGTAATAAAGCATTTTAAAACTTTGGTTATTTAAGTTTAAGAATTAAATTTTTTCCACTTTTCTACTTGACCTGAACTTGGGCATGACATAGACAATGCATTTTTTTTTTTTTAGTAAAATACAATGCCTTACACAATGTTTCTCAGTGGCACTGCCAGTAAACTGGCATAGAAAGATCAGATCATTTAGAGTTACACATTTAATAAGGGGTCTCAGCCCTACCTATTCCATAATATCCAAGGATAGAGTCTCCTTTTCTGTATTACAACCCCAGCTCCCAGCTGCAAGAGATATTATCTGGGTTGCAAAATCATTGACTAATTAGACACCAGCGTAAACTTAAAATTCAGGCTTTGAGGCACCTTTTCATTTCTGACAACTGGTATGAACTCAAGGTGTGTGTGTGTGTGTGTGTGTGAGTGTGTGTGTGTGTGTGTGTGTGTGTGTCACATCTTTCTGCATAGCTCCTTGTTTGCAGCAGCGAAAATCTTTGCCTCAATGTAGTGTACTATTGCTTTAACTCTTCACCATGTCTATCACTAAAACTGTGGAAGATTATGGCATATCATAGAACCCACTATATATTAATAGTAAAAGTTTACCTTATATTAATAAAGAAATGGTTTAATAAAATTAAGAGAAACTTGAAAACTGAATTAATGGATTGACACATTTTAATTGTACTGTCTCATTGAGGTAATAGATATACTTAAATATTTTTGTCAAACATAGTGATTTACAATGACTTACACACCACTGTATTTTCAAATAATTGAATATTATTTATATTTCAAAATATTCTATCATGATTTTTGCTCAATTATACATAATTTCTAATATGTTGAACAACTGTCACATTTATTTTTCTAGCAGTTATTTACAATTTCAAAATGAATTGTTCATCTACTGGCTTTTTTGTTGAGATTTCTTTTTTTTTACAATTATATTTTTGTAAATATTTTCCCAGATCATTTTCTGTTTTTGTGTTTGTTTGGTTAATTTTTACATACAATAAAATGCACTCATTTTAGTTTACTTTTCTAAGCATTTTGGAAAATGCAGAGAGTAATGTAATCACCACATAATCATGATATACAATACTTGCATCATCTAAAAGAATTTCCTCCTGTTATACTTGGTAATCAATCCCACACCTTACACCAACTTCTGGCAAAATCTAATTTGTTCTCCATTCATATTGTGCCCATCTCTCATACTTTTTTTAAAAAAATAAACTATGTTTAGACTAAAGAAAATTATAAAAATGGTATAGAGAGCTTCCATATATCCCTTGCCCAGCTTCACCAAAATTAACATTTTATGTAACTGGTACAATTGGTACAATCACCTGGTACAATTACCAGGAATAGTATCTACTCTAAAACCGCAATTGAAATTTCACCAGTTTTTCCACTACTACCTTTTTGTTCCTGCAGGATCTTACTCAGAATCCTATATTGTATGTTTGCTTTTTTTCTTCTTAGTCTTTTGCAATCTGTATTCGTTCTTTGCTATGTCCTTGTCTTTCATCATCTTGTCAGTTTTGAAGCACACTTATTTTGCTGAATGTCCCTCAAATTAGATTTGTCTGTTGTTTCCACATTGTTGGACTAAGGTTATGCATTTTTGTCAAGGGTACCAGAAAAATGATGTGTCATCTGTAGTGAATAATATTATGTTTCATGATGTTGATATGTTTCATTACTGATTATGTTGACTTTGATCAATCAGGTAAGATTTCTTCCAGGATTGTCCACTCTAAAGTTATTGTATTTTCACTGTAATTAATAAATATCTTTGGACAGATATTTTAAAACTACAGAAATCCTTATTTTCTTATTTGGCTATTAGTTATGTTTATTTTGTTTGACAATTCATAGTTCAAGTCTTATAAGTTCAAGGCTTATGTGCAATTGGCTTAAAGTTTATTCTGCAATATTTACCTCTGGATATATGCATAGAAAAAGACTTATCCACATTTATCTGGATTAAATGTAATGCCAGTTGATCTATTCCATTAGAGTTTATGGATACACCTTTTAAGAAAGTTTTAAATAAAATTTAGTATTTCCATGAATTCTCTGAGAAATGTAATATAAACTCACATGCGCTAACCAGTTAACCCAGATCAAAATTTATGAGATTTTTAAAAGAATTAAAACACAGACAAAATAAATCCCAATTTAAATTTAACATTAGTTCAAACTAAAAAGTTAACTTCAGATTAAAATCTATGATTTTCTAAAGAATCAATTTCTATATATGGGTGTTTGTATAGTTACAGAATGACAAAGGAATTTATTTTAATCAAAACTAAGAGCAAATGTTATACAAATGCATCAGTTTTGATATTCATAGTTAAAAATATGGACAGATGTTAATAAGTAAACCCTAATATCATGTTTTCCATGAAAAGTTGTCTGACCCAGGTTCACATTATAGTTTTTGCTAATTTAAATTTCTTTGATATTTTATAGGAATATACTAAACACTTAAAAGAAGGCATTTTTATTAATCATTGTGTATCTGTTATGAATTATTTTGAACTTTTAATTATCATGCTAATTCAAAGTGAAATTATTCTTACTCTCTCTTAGGTTACAACTTTAAGGGTTAAATTCCCTTTTATCTTTTAGTAGTTTGCCTTTTACTTGCCTCAGTGAAGCTGGGACTCATGTTGCTTGTAGTGGTAAAACCAATGACACACAAGTCTATACATAACTAATACATGACAACTTTCCAGATAATAGTAGATCATATTCTCCCCTTCCTCAGTTGTCCATTTAATAAATAAGCAGGTTCCTCTCAAAAAAAATTTTTTTAAACACCTTTTCTTGGCCTTGCCCAGTTTCTCTAGTTGGATTCTACTTTATAAAATGGAGACTACACAAAACAGTATGTGTAAGTTACTTACTTTATGCATTTTATATTTTAAAAGACAACTTTGATTTTTTTGTCTTCCAGCTTTAGTTTTGCTGATTTTTCCATTGAAGTATTAGCAGTTACCCTGCTTTTCTCCACAAACTCAATTTAGAAATTAGTTTGAAGCCCCCATTGGCATTATGAGTTTTCATGGAACAGAATTTCCATTTTTAAAGAACTAGAGTTAGAAATTAATTCTGAGTATCTTAAAGTATAATTTTACAAATTTCTTTTAGTTTATTTTTCTTACTATAGTCATCACCATTGTGTGATTAGTCTTTTCTGATGAAAGTACGATCTTTTCCAACTACCTCTATTAATTTTAATAATAATTAAAATTTCCAACTACCTCTATTAATTTTAATAATAATAATTTAAAAAGTCAAACTTTTCTCTCATCTGTATAATAATATGTATGCCCATTGCCATGTTTTGTGTGATAATCTTTCTTTGAGAGGGAAAGTTTATAGAAATCATATTATATTTGTCACATTCTTGGACACCAAATTTTAACATTGTGAAATAATAAATTTAAAATTCTTACACTTTTCATTTGTCTGTATTGTAAACGTTATTGAGTGAAGGGTTCAAGATGGCAAGAAATGAAGCACCAGTTCTTCTTAGGCAGCAGCGAATGAATAACAAACTAAAAGGCAAGATTGTTCTTTGTGATTTTGTACTTGTTGGCATATATAACATAGGATCTGCTTATTTTCTGAGTTTAAAATTATCTAAATCAAAGAAAACATAATGTTGACTCTAAAATGTGTGTAAAATTATGTGTAGTAAGTGGGTATTAAATTGTTTCAATAGTGATATTTTTATTACACTTAGTACAAAGTCATATGGAAAAATCTCTATTGCATATGCTCTTTATTTTCAGGAGAGATCCTCATGAGGTATAGGGCATTACCTATGTGGCTTATGTCTTTAGACTTACTTCTTATATTAGCACACATAATTGACTTTTTATTTGTCATAATACGATTGATCACATAAAAATGAAAATTATTAATACATTCACAAATCTAAGTTTGACAAAAGATGATTCATGACTTCAGTTTTAGAAACTCCACATTCTTCTCATTAATAATAATTCCAAAATACATTACTTGGGATGGTAATATTCTCAGAGTGGCATTAAAGGAATGATTAAGATTGAATGGTGTCTCATATAAATAAAAAGAAAGAGAAAGAAAATAAAGTCAATATACTCCCTGAGTCATTCTGTACCTAATTAAGATATATTTAGATACATTTTTTCCTAGTTTTCAAACTGTCTTCTAGATAGCTACCCAGATAAGGTACTAACACTTGCCAATGAGTGAATTCAAGAACAATAGCATCCGTGAGGCAACAATGTGGTCAAAAAATTATATTTCAAAATGAAAAATTTCAGAATCTAAGACTGTTAGTCTTAAATAGATGAGTACATACTTGGAACATAAAAGAGGGAAAAACAGCCTAGCCTAACAGTCAGGAAACAGATGCTCTAGACATAAAACCCCAAGGTGAGGCCAATTCATGATATGCAGAGGTTTATCTGGGGAGGTACTGGAGGTGGAGAAAAGAGGCTACTGCTATTAAAAGAAGTAGAATTTATTTTTCCAAAAAAGAGGAGAGAAGACATAGAACTCTTTGGGTGTTATATACAGTTTTGAAGGGATGGCAGGGAAAAGGTAGGTGAAGTTTGCAGATTAGAGTGGAATTAGGTTTCTGTAAGGAGACTGAATAAAGATAAGGTGGATTGATTGGGTGGGGCAAGGTCATGTTGGACTTGTACATCCTGATAGGAGATTTCAGTGTTATCTTTAAACTAGTTGCTATGGACTGCATATCGTCCCCAACATTCATATATTGAAACTCTAATCCCCAATGTAGTTAATGGTATTTGGAGATGAAGCCTTTGGAATGTAATTAAGTCATGAAGACGGAGGCATCATGATGGCATTAGTGTCCTTATAAAAAGAGACACCAAAGAAACTGCTTCCCTTTTCTTGCCATCATGTGAAGCTACAGCAAGAAGTTTATCTACAAGCCAGAAAGTGGGCTCTCACCAGAAATCAGATATACTGGTGCCTTATTTTGAACTCCTCAGCCTCTGGGGGCAGTGAGAAACAAATGTTTGTTGTTTAAGCCATCCAGTCTACATTATTTTGGTATAGCTGCTCACATTGACTAAGACAACAGTTGAGAGCCATATTAAATAAAGATTTGGTGACATACAGTGAAATTATAAAAACTGCTTCTCAAAAGCTCACTGTAGCCACAATTCAGAGAATAACTGGGAGGAAAGCAGGGCTAGAAGATTTCCATCATAAAAAGGAATATTCTAATGTGCCTATATATGTCATATTATGTTACAAATAAACTCATTTTAAGATAGGAAATTTATTTGTGACACTTTAATATGCAGTTTTGTTATGTCGAATTGTTGGTGTTTTTAAATTCCAGTCTTATAGTATCATATATTAACATACTTGCTACGGCTTTAGCAAAGTCAGAGAATATTTCACAACCCCTTGATTGTGGAATTGGCCAAGCGATTTGCTTTGACCAACACAAAATTAGCAAATATAGTTAAGGCAATGACTTAAAATGTGCTTACATAGTTGGGCTTCTCCTCTAACATTTTTTCTACCTCCATAAGAAAGATATTCCTTGGATAGCCTTATTCTAAAAGAGATATGTGGAAAAGATCAAATTTGAACTTGAGATCTGGAGAAAACCTAACTAAGCCTACCCTTTTTCCAATGAATTCCAGGTAATATGTTGATTAGTGAATAAGGAATAAATGCTTATTTCTGTATCCCATTTCGTGGTTGTTTGTCATATGCAACCGCTATCTGATACAACAGTGAATATTATATTCATATCAATATAAGGTAAATATTTTATAATCCTACTCTGTTTTTACAAAAAACTTTTAAGCAAAGATTTATATATTTATCCATGGTCATAGAATACAGTGTTAATGTTTTCAACATTGATATCATAAAATACAGATGAGAGAAGCTGAGAAGTTGAGAAATGAGGAATAATAGGAATGTAGTGCACTACAGAACAAACCTAGGAAATCAAGAGAGAATGTACTACATGTGTTAGAGAATAGATGGATGTTATAATATTTAGTCATTATATATTTTATAAAGTTACTGAAAGCAAGAATTGTAAAAGATACCAGAGCATATGACCCAGAAAAATAATGGTTTCTCATGGAGACAAGACATAAAGTAACAGTAAATCTAATCTAGAAGTAATTGCTAAATTCATTGATAGAATATATTTTCAAAGGATTATAGGAAGAAAAAGTGTCTTTGATTTCAGAATAGGAGATAATCTAGTAATAATGCATTTTTTGCAAAGAATACATGTATGTAAAGGAAAACAAAGCACAGATATGATATATGTCAAAGAGGTAGTTTCTATGAAATAGTATATGTAAACTGAAATATAAAACAGAAGAAATTATTTTTAAACTTGTTGATTCTCAACTTTAAATTGTTCCACACCAAACACTGGTATGTTTTCAAAAATTCATCTAGCTTCCCATACTTATTCTTAACCACACATATCTTATAGATTTTACAGGTTTCATACAGTCATAGTGTTAGGATTATGGCATTGTTTTTCTTAATTAAAACACAATGGTAATTTCTGAGAAGTAATTGATGCTTCAGAATATGTACGTTTTTTGAAAATTTAATTTTTCTATAAAAATTAAAAACAAAATCAATGCACAATACAAATTTATCTCTATTATCAAAATGATATTTTTCTCTCTTTTTTAATGCACAAAATTAAGGAGTGCTTGCAGACTGTGAAAGATGCACAGTTGATTTATCATGTATTTATCGAATTCATTTTCAGTTTCAATTGTTGGGTCACATAAGGCTCAAGCTATTTTTGAAGTAATTTTATATTTGAGTAGAACTAATATTCAGCATCTCTACACAGCAAGCTGGCATGGGTTAGGGTTCATACACACTTGAAGAAGTAGATAGCTGCTGTGTTCCTATTAGTATGCCACTATCATATTGATTACTATTCAAAACACTGCCGTGTCACTATTGATATTTTTCTACCAGCCTATTATTTTGCATATCATATTCAGAAAAGTCATTATCAAAGTTAGCTCTATTATCTTTAATTATAGCAGAGAATTTGGCATAGTGATTATAAGAAACCCAAAGATCTCAAAATTCCCAATAGAGCAAATGACAAACCATTAGACCCCTTGTATTTTTTAAAAATGAGCAGTTTGGTTGAAGAGCATCTTTTGAATGATTACCAAATATACACATCCAGCTTTCATCTAGAGTAATTAATGATCAAGGAAAGTGCTCAGGGAAAGTGTTCAGGGAAGGCCATTCTGGCAAGGCAACATTTGAGGTGAAATTTAAATA
Organism: Avahi laniger; assembly: GCA_963575035.1. NCBI lineage: Eukaryota > Metazoa > Chordata > Mammalia > Primates > Indriidae > Avahi > Avahi laniger. The sequence goes on along the minus strand of CAUYSK010050349.1, from coordinate 23,097 downwards.
TGCAAAGCTAAATTGACATGGTAGGTGAAAAGCATCAGATGGACAAAATAAAAGTATAAAAACTGATTTAGCACAAGTTAAGAACAATTATAAGGCCAGTATAGCTGCAATACAGACAGGAAAAAAGAAGGCTATAATGGAAAAACTTTGGAAAGGAAAAAAGGGAAAGGTAACAAGTTCATAATACTGTTTATATTTGACTACTTGTGTATTAAGAAATCATTGAAAGATATAAAGCAAGGTGATTATAAAATCTTTTTAGTTAAACATAGTCATTTTGAATGTGCTACAGATTATATTACATAAGTGCATTTCAGAAACCTTAATATCTGACTTTCTGGCTTCCAATTTCCTACTCAACATTAACTGGAAATAAAAATAATAATAAAAAAAACCCTACGAGCTGTTACTGTAATGATTTCTGGGTGGTAATTTATGGGGATTGTATGGTTTGTTTCTACTACATGCATAACTATTGCCAATTATGGTTTCATAAGTATTTATAGAAAGCCTATTATTTTGAAATACTGTATAGTAAGGCGACACTTCATAGTTGAGGAATTTAGACCCAGGGGAGTTCGAAGAGTTTTCTAGAACAAAATGGTCAATACATGCTAGAATTAGAATGGAAATCCATACTTTCTGACTCCTAACCCACATTTGTAACTACCAAGTTTAATTCTGTCTTAGTATAGAGGAAATACACTTAACTAGAATGTAATTTTGCTTTAACCAAAATATCTTCATTTGAATAGCTACCAAGAAATGGTGTTTGTATTTTTGTGACAGTTCTGTTCTAGACTTGCTTTATTATTTAAGAAAATTGTTTACCACATATTTAACTTTTTTTATCTCTTTCTGCATATTAATTGTAAAAACAGTCTTCCTAGAGTGTTCAAATTTTATATGCTCAGACATTTTTTAACTTTCTATTTTGTTTGTTTCTAACACTGCAGAAACATAAATGCTTTAATAGGAAAACAGATAATTCTTACATATCATATTTAGAAAGCCCAATGGTGCTACATTTTGAAACTGAATAAAATTGTAATTACATGTTCATTGCAAAAACTACAACACACACACACACACATACGCACACACACACTTTAAAAAAATGAAGACCAATCATTATTCCACTCCTCAGAGTTTGCCACTCTTAACAAATAATAGTAATTTCCAGATTGTGTTAGACGTATATCAGTTAATTTCTTAATATGCCTACATTGGATACTGCCTTACCCTAAGTAAAACCAGAATAATATAAATATATTGAAAAAATGTTGGGTGACTCATTTGATCAATTTGACAATTAGGTTTCCAATGGGACAGAAATTCGGGAAAACTATTAGACTTTTTTTCTTCGGTATACCTTTCAGATTACTAAGCTTTCCTTCTGTTCTTCTGTATGTTTACTTAAAACTCAAATTTCTTGGTAAGAGAATCTGACAATCATAGCTTAGGTTATGGTGCTACTCTTCTGACCAGGACATTACGGTGACAGATTCGTCCTATCAGAACCAAAGGGACAGTCAGGGGAGCCTGATCAGTCAGATGCCCAAGGGAATAATGGATATAGGCAGATGAAAACAGATTCTTACTGTGACCAGATACGTGCTTAGTGTATATGTGTATGCACATGTACCACACATATATGCCCTCCACATATATATTTATTGATATGCCCTATTAATGGATAAAAAGAAGAGAAACTGCTATGGAAACTTAAATGTTAAACTTATTTGGTAGTGATTTTTGTTATATCTGATTTATTTTTTTTAATTCTCTGCTAAGAAAGCTTATATGAGAACTCACGGATTTCTATATTTAAGATCCAAATACATCTTCAATATAAAGTTGAATATATAATTCCATTTGACAGGTAATTTTTGAAATACTACCATATATAAGAGAGTGAACCCTGTACTTTATGAAAAAGGGGGACAATCAAAATACAGAAATTGACCTCAAAGCACTTACAATAAAAGGGAAAAAAGTGAATACACACAGAATTATAATATAATACGTATATGGCTGGCTATGTCAAATTTTGGGGAGAAAAGAGTGGTTATTTTGTTAAAAATGAAGTTAATATTGTATATTTAATACGCTCTTAACAAAATGCCTTTCGCCATGTTTTCTGGCTCTCCTTGGCTTCTCTCTAGGCAGAAAAAGAGATAACGAACAAGGGAGGAGAGAAAGAAAGTACAGGCATACAGAGATATTGTGGGTTCCTTTCCAGACCAATGCAATAAAGCAAACACTGGAATAAAGTTAATCACACAGGTTTCCAAGTGCACATAAAAGTTAAGGAGGATTATACTATACTGGAGTCTGTTCAGTGTGTAGTGGCTTTGTGTCTAAAAACTGTGCATGCATTAATTAAAAATACTTTATTGCTAAAAAATGTTAATGATCATCTGAGCCTTCAGCACATTGAAATCTTTTTGCTGGTGAAGAGGATTGCCTTGATGTTGATGACTGGGTTATGGATCAGGGTGGTGGTTGCTGAAAGTAGGGGTGACTGGCAATTTCCTGAAATAAGAAAACAATGAAGTATGCCACATTGATTGATTTTTCCTTTCACAAAAGATGTCTCGGTAGAATGTGATGCTGTTTAATAGTTATGTTGTCTACAATGTAACTTCTTTCAAAATTGGAATCGATACTCTCAAATTCTGTCACTGCATTATCAACTAAGTTATATAATATCCTAAATTCTTTGTTGTCATTTCAACAATGTATCCAGTATGTTAACTTGGAGTCAATTCTATCTCAAGAAGCACTTTCTTTGTCATAATTCAGTCATATCTTCAGACTCCACTTCTAATTCTAGTTCTCTTGTTATTTCCACCACATCTGTAGTGACTTCCTTCACTGAAGTATTGAACCTTTTAAAGACATCCATGAGCGCTGGATTCAACTTCTTCAAAACTCCTGTTAGTGTTTATGTTTTGACCTTCTCCCATGAATCATGAATATTCTTAATAGTATTTAGAATGGTGAACAATTTCAAAAAGGTATTTCACTGGCTTTGTCCAGATCTATCAAAGGAATCACTGTCTATGGCAGCCTTACCCTTACGAAAGTGTATTTCTTAAATAATAAAGCTTGAAAGTCAAAATCACTCCTTGATCCATCAGTGGCCGACTGGATGTTGAATTTGAAGGCATAAAAATAACATGAATGTCCTGGTACATCTCCATTGGAGCTCTTGGGTAACTGGATGCATTGTAAATAAGCAGTAATATTTTTAAATGAATCTGTTTTTCTGGGCAGTAGGTCTCAATAGTGGGCTTACACATTCAGTAAGCCATGCTGTAAGAGATGTGCCATCATCCAGGCTCAATTGTTCCATTTATGGAGCACAGGGGAAGTAGATTTAGGATAATTCTTAAGAGCCTTAGGATTTTAGGATGGTAAATGAGCATTGGCTTCAACTTAAAGTCACCAGCTACATTAGCCCATAGCAAGACAGTCAATGTTTCTTTTGAAGCTTTAAAGATAGGCACAGACTTTTCTCTAGGTATGAAAGTCCTAGATGCTATCTTCTTCCAATTTAAGGCCGTTTCATTTACATCAAAACTCCTGTTGTTTAGTTTAGTCACCCTCATTAATGACCTTATCTATATCTTTCAGATAACTTGCTACAGCTTCTATATCAGCCCTTTCTGCTTCATCTTGTATTTTTATATGACAGCGACAGTTTATTTCCTTAAACATCATGAACCAACCTCTGCTACCTTAATACTTTCTTCTTTAGTTTCCTCACCTCTCTCAGTTTTCATAGAATTGAAGACAATTAGGGTCTTTTTCTGGATTAAGCTTTGGCCTAATTGATCGTTGTGTTTTATTTGATCTTCTATCTAGACCATTAAGACTTTCTCCATGGCAGCAATAAGGCGTTTTGCTTATCATGTATGCATTCACTGGAGGAGCACTTTTAATCTCATTCAAGAACTTTTTCTTTGTATTCACAACTTGGCTAACTGTCTTGCACAAGAGGTCTAGTTTTCAGGTTATTTCAACTTTTCATATGTCTTCCTTACTAAGCTTAATCATTTTAACTTTTGATTTAAAGTGAGAGACATGCATCTATTAAGATAAAATAGAAAAAATTTAAAGTGAGAGACAAGCAATTCTTCCTTTCACTTGAACCATTAGAAGCCATTGTAGGGTTATTATTGGCCTAATTTCAACATAGCTGTGTGTCAGAAAATAGGCCCAAGGAGAGAGAGACAGAAAGACATGAGTGACTGGCTGGTCAGTAGAGCAGTCATAAAAAAGCAATGTTTATTGGTTAAGTTCACCATCTTTTATGGGTGCATTTCATGGCACCCCCAAACAATTACAGTAGTGATATCAAATATCACTGATCACAGATCACCATATCAGATATAATAATAATGAAAAAGTTTGAAATATTACAAGAATTACCAGAATGTGATAAATGGTATACACACAACACAAACTCACATGTGCGTGTATGTGTGTATATGTGTGTGTGTATGTGCATATATATATATATATATATACACACACACATATAAATGCATGTGCATGGATTTTTTTACAACACTGCTTTGAAGACGCACATGCATTTTTAAATCATCTAATACATTCATACACACATTTATGTTCTCATTTAATTATGTCTGGTACTTTCAAGCACATCTCATTAGATTATAATGCCCATCTGTTTGTGCCCTAATTTTAAGCAAATTTTTGCTGACGCAGAAGAAGAAACGCAGAGAAGGAGAGCAATAAAAGGAAGGGGATACAAGAATGGAAAAACAAACACCACTTGTTCTCAATACTAAATTGGAAATAATCGATCAACACCGATGTGCAAACATGGAAGTAAAACTCAAGGGAAATCAAGTAGGTGGGAGGGGGCAGAGGGGGTGGGTAAATTCACACCTAACAGGTACAATACACACTAACTGGGTGAAGGGCACATTTATAACTTTGACTCAAACTGTACAAAAGCAAATTATGTAACCAAAACATATGTACCCCAATAAAATTCTGAAATTAAGGGAAGTTTTCTCACTGGAATATTGTCAGGGCTCAAGAAATGTGCTTGAGGTTAGGTTTCTAGGAATCATGCGTAAAACTACTTTGAATAATTGGCATGATTATTCCAATGCCTTTGCCACTGCCACTGTGAATGCAGTAGCCAGGAAGCTCCAGTCATGAATGTTCTGTTACCATGAACATGATCTGCAGCAGCTGTTACTGCCACAAACCACCACAAACCACAAACCACAAGTATCACCAATGCAATGTGGCAACTACTGATGCCTCCAGAATTGAGGTCTTTATGTTTGTACCTTCCTTCTGCTCTGTTTCTTCACCTTGCTTAAGGGCTTATGATTGGCAAAATCTGTATAACCTGCTAGTTCTAAAGCTGCAAAAAAGGCCTAGGGGTGCAAATGTTCTAGTTTCTACCTTGGGGAAATAATGTGGAAATTTTCCCAAACTAAATAAGATGTTCAAAAAGTACTGGGCAACAAAACAAATGAATGTTACTGGTTTACTCTGTTAAGTAGTAGGAGAATGAGTACCCATTTCAGGTTAGAAAATTGCTCAGCCCGCTGTTATGTGATAAAAAAAAAAAAATACTCATTCAAGATTGCCTTCTGTATATATACGTTGGGATGCAGACTTAATATTCACTGATACAAGAATTTAGAGGAAGTGGAATAAAAATATCAAGTAAAAATTGAATATGTTAGTGGGCTTTTGCTTTGTGCAGCTGTTGGCAAAGTACTAGAAGAGATGAATGAACTAAAACTAGAGTTAACCTGATTTCCGAGGATATGGCAGGAAATAAAATCAGTTTTACTAGGAGAGGCACTCTCTGCTTGCAGTCTGAAATCTAACTTGTCTGAGAGTTTCATGGCTCAGACCTTTTCCAGACTGAAAAAGCCAAACACTCTGTATACACTAGTTCTATTAAAAGTAGAGAATTCAAGTGGAAGTTTTAACAGTATATAAAATCGGGACTCCAAACTTTTGTAAGTTCGGCCAAAGAAAATGTTGGAGATAAATCATGATTTTGTAGTGGAAAAGCAGAATGGTGTGGTTAAGTCAGTGACCACTAACCTATGGACTAACAGAACACAAGGCTCAGACCATGAACTATTAGAATCTTCAGATGTAAAGGACAGGTTGATGTAATATCCTGGCTATGTTGAGAAACACTTGCAAATGATAAGAAGCCAATAGGTTATAAACTTTTAAAAGTTTTGAGACAAAAATTTTGTCAATACAAACTCTGAGATCTGACCTCCAACAGCCTGTAACTGTTCAATTCCTAAAGCCATTTATAAGACCTCAATTTCCACCAGTTCAAAATGGGCAGCTAAATCTGTGCAGTCTGCCAGAGGAGTATTCTTTCCCAATGATCCGTTCAGAAGGTTCAATGATTGTAACACATAAATAGGATTCTTCCAAAGGCAAAACCTAAGGTTTTCATATTGGTTAAAAGAGTAGATTTTTCTCACATACACAATCACTAAAATTTGTTTGTGCTAGAGATTAGTAATTATTTCAAGGTCTATCCCCTCCGTCTCTTTTGAATAAGGCCTATTTTCTTCTCCTTTACTACCACTGCCTATCGTGCGAGTTAGCTGAAGATAAATTGTGTTTTAGATTATAGGTTAATAGACAATGAAAAAAAAATCCAAGTTTGATGGAGAGACTCCAATTTCAAGCCAGGTACAGTAACTGGACAATACTTAGTTCAGTCTTACCCAGGAAAGGAGGCGATATTCTTTATGTAAAAAGAAGGGGAATATAAACGTGGATAATGGAGAGTTAGAGAATTTGGCTTTGGCCTGCACTGTGGGTTGCTGACTAAACACCCAAGTACAAGTCCTCTATCAGCTGCCTTCCAACAAAAAATGTCCATGTCACACAGTTTAGGACAATATGGAGCAGTTAAAAGTCCTCGGGGAAAATGTGCATTCTGAATTTTAAAAATGAAATATTTTCCAAGGATAAAGCATTTTTCCTTTCCATTTCTCCCTTTTTCCTGGAACATGGTTATCAGTCCCAAAGGTGCAGTTGCCATCTCAAACACATGAAATGAAAGTATGAGCACGAAATAAGATTGGGGGGGAAACTTTACTTGAGATAAATAAATTTTTATGAATTTTTGTCATTGTACTGTCAAAGGCATTTCCAACTGCTGTAGTCTCCTGGAGTGAAATAATAGTTATTTAATTATTTGTGCCATTCTTATATAAAATATAAAATCATTCAAGAGTATTTTTTAAAACAGAAATCACCTCAATTATCATAAAAATATTGCTAAGCAAACAAAATTAGAGTGCTATCAAGTAGTTTAAAAATTAAGATGATTTTCTATTATGGTATAAGTACAGCAAGTATTTCACTGGTTTTGAAATGTTAAGGTCTCTTAGAATCACCTGCACATTTTGTTTAAATAATTATGAAAAATAGGTTTGAAGTAAATAAACAAATCTGGAATGCATACTAACTGATGTAAAGGTATATTATAGAGTAACAGCACACAGGAGAGAGTGAAACAGAAAATAGACACAGAGATCAAAGGAATAAAGATTCTGAAAATAAATTCTCACATATTTGCTCAAGCAATTTTTAGCAAAGACACTAAGCTCGTTTAATGGGGGAAAAGAAAAATCTTATCAATACATAATGAGGTACGACTGGATATCTGTGTGAGAAAAACGCACTTCACCCCCTACCTTACCCCAATTTTAGGTCTGGGTGGAGGGCAAACAGGTGGCAAGGCAGGTAGAGGAAGTGGCTAAAGGTGGAGAGTGGGAACCAGTCAGAATGCAGAAAAGAAACTACATTATCAGGTATTTGTGAACAGAGACTTTTCCATGGACGGAACATGCACAGTGAGAAGCTCCGAGAGACCTTAACGGATCAGGGGATCATTATCATCTAATTAGCATTATGGTTTTGACACCCTCTGTCCCCTCCCCCCTGTAGGTGTTTTGGTGAAAGATTTTAGGAACATGCATGTGTAGAAAAGAAACTGTTATATAACCCCAACCTGTCAATCACCCAAAGGCGGGAAACAGCAACTAATCCCACCCAGGAGAGAGGTGGGACAAATTAGTGAGTATATGAAAGACAGTGTGTGCTAAGACTTCAGAGTCTTCTCCATCCGGTCTCTCCCTCTGACATGTACTTTTTCTTTGCAATAAATGCTGTATGTGGGAGGGATTGCTTTGTATTTGTGATCATTCCATCATCAGCTCGACTCAGTACCAGTACTCATTCTTGACACTGGGAACAGAGGACCAGGGAACATGGAGGCAGACCTAACACCAATCCTCAAATTAAACCAAAATTAGTCACAGATCACATTGTAAAACTAAATTTGTAAATTATCAAGAATAATAACAGTCAATCTTCACAAACTAAGAGAAAAATTCTTTAGAGGCATCACAGAAAACACTGATTATTAAAAATTTAAAAAAAACACTTCAGAGTGTGCTTTACAAAAGATTTCAAAAATTACTCTTCAAAAGACACTGGTAAAAAAAAAAACAAAGGAGAAAAGAAAATGCAAGCCACATACTATTAGAAAATATTTACAGTATATATATCAAACTAAGAACTTAAATATATAGTATATGATAACCTTTCATGACTCAGTAATATGAGTACAAACATCTATTTTTTAAAAATGGGGAAAATTCTTGAAAATACAGTTCAAAAATTACGGCCACTAAGCATATGAGAAGATGTTCAACATCACTACTCATTAAGGAAATAGAAATTAAAACCACAGTAAAAAAAAAAAAACACAATCAGATACTACCTCACATACATTAGAATGGCTAAAATTAAGAAAAATTTGGAGCAATAGGAATTTGTATGTCTTGTAAGAATCTTAATGGGACTTTTATGGGACTTTGACTGTGAAAAACATTCCAATAGTTTCTTAAAATATTAACAATACAATTATAAAAATCCTATATTTTAACCAATAGAAATGAAAGTATATGGTCACAAAATAAGTTTACATTTAAGTGTTCATAGCATCTATATTCATAATTTTAAAAATGGGAAACAAACAATATGTCTATCAATATTTGTGTAGATAAAAATATATAGTATATCATTCAGCTATATAAAAAATTAATGCATGCAAAACTATGAAGGAATCTCAAAAACATTATACTAACTGAAAGAAAACAAAGATAAAATAAAATATGCTTTATGATTCCATTAAAATGAATTTCTTAAACAGGTAAAGTGAATCTAAAAATAATAGAAATTAGATATATGCTTGCCCTTGGTAAGGGTACAGTGGTGGATTGAGTGAGTAGAGGGGTCAAGAAGCCTTCTAGTATGAAAGAAATGGTCTACATCTTGGTTTGGGTGGTGACTATACATGTATACTTATTTCTCAAAATCCAAAAATAATATATTTAAAATACTTGCATTGTATTACACATAAAGTATAATTAAATAAAGTTGATTTTCTAAAAGTATTATGCATAGAAGAATTGTTTCCTTTCAAATATCTCTAAATGATTATACCATTTACTAAGGCACTATTATGTTTCAGGCAGTGCCCTGAAAAAGTATATTCTGTCCTCAGTTCTCACTATAGAGGGACAATCAGCAAACTGAAATACAAAATAGAAGAAGCATGACAATATCTTGACAGAGCTCCATTTCCTGAGGCAGCAGAAAACATAACTTGCGTGAGATGAGAAGGCGTTTTTATGGGATCCTGAGCAGAGTTGAATTATTATTGACTACATCTGTAAGAGATTGACAGTAAATAAAGTAGAAAATAATTAAGAGACTAATGAAGAATATGAATATATACAAAGGAGCAAAGTTTTAGATACGGGGCACACCTAGGAAACTGAAAGCAATTCATTAGAGTCTACAGAAAGAGGGAACTGTGAATACTGAATGAGTTATAGGAAAGCTGTAGAGATGTTTAAAAAAGAAATAACAACACAGATATGCAAAAGGAGGATGAAATATATTATAGACAATGAAATCTTCAGCGAGTAGAAAAAGGAAAGGCACTAAAATTATTTGATACTCTCAAATTATATAAAAAGATTGACTATGAAACAAGACAACAAATAATAGAATCAAGAGATAAAATAAGATATAATAAATAATGCAGGCTGGGAATGGAGGTTCATGCCTGTGATTCTAGCCTTTGGGAGGCCAGTATAGGAGGATCTCTTGAGGTCAGGAGATCAATACCAGCCTGAGCAAGAGCAAGACCCCATCTCTATCAAAAATAGAAAAATTAGCCAGGCATGGTAGTTTGCATGTGTAGGCCCAGCTATTCGGGAGGCTAAGGCAGGAAGATTGCTCCAGCCCAGGAGTTTGAGGTTGCAATGAGCTGTGATGACAATGCTACATTCTAGCCCAGGTGACAGAGTAAGACTCTGTCTCCAAATAAAAAAATAAATGCATAAATAAAATGGAATACTAGTATAGTAGATATAAAAAAGCTAAGAAAGTTAGGTTTAAAAATATCAAATTTGAAACCACATTATAATGTGTAAGCAATGTAATTGGCTGTATTGAAATTAGAGTCATGGGCATTAATGATGTGTCTGTAACAAATTACATAATACAGAAAAAAAAGATAAACTATAAACAGTTTTAGATATTTTTTGTTGGTTTCTCCTCACATCTGTTTTCCTCCCCTCTGCTGTGTCTCTGGAAGGCTGAGCCTTGAGAAGGTATCCTCCAGACTTTCTTGCTGGCATTTGGTTGGGGTAGGCAGGTAGAAAATACAAGAGATCAGAGGATGGGAAAGACCAAAAGGAATGTTTCTTTTCTACTCATTGTATTACTGTATCTTATTCTAGTTGCATCTCTCAGGACAACAGCTCCAGACACCATCAGAGGCTACAACTCTCATTTGGTATTGGTGACATAATTTCTTCCCTTGCCCCTTCACCATAGGGGTACATGTGGTGATTATTTTTCCTTTCTTGTGATACTTTACTTAGGAGAATGGTCTCCAGTTCCACCCATATTGTTGCAAAAGGTATTAATTCTCTTTTATGGCTGAGTAGTACTCCATAGTGTACATAGTAATTTGCTCGCGAATTGATGGGCACATGGGTTTATTCCACATCTTTGCAATTGTGAATTGTGCTGCAAAAAACATTCTAGCACAAGTGTCTTTTTGATAAAATGACTTTTTATTCCTTTGGGTAAATACGCATGAGTGGGATTGCTGGATCAAATAGTAGGTCTACTTCTAGTTCTTTGAGGAATCTCCATACTATTTTCCACAGAGGTTGCACTTGTTTGCAGTCCCACCAACAGTGCATAAATGTTCCCTTTTTTCCGCATCCACTGTTTTGGGACTTTTTGATAAAAGCCATTGTCATTGGGGTTAGGAGATATCTCATTATGGTTTTGGTTTGCATTTCCCTGATGATTGGTGATGTTGAGCGTTTTTTCATATGTTTATTGGCCATTAGTCTGTCTTCTTTTGAAAAGCTTCTGTTCATGTCTTTGCCCATTTTTTAATGAGGCTGTTTGTTTTTTTTCTTGCTGATTTGCTTAAGTTCTTTGTAGATTCTTATTAGCCCTTAATCAGATGTATAGCATTTGAATATTTTCTCCCATTCTGTAGGTTGTCTATTTGTGCTGTTGATTGATTCCTTGGCTGTGCAGAAGCTTTTTAATTTAATCAAGTCCTACTTATTTATTTTTGTTGTTGCTGGAATTGCCCTTGGAGTTTTCTTCATAAATTTTTTGCCTAGGCCAATATCTAGAAAAGTTTTCCCTGCATTCATTTTTCACAGATCTAGAAAAAATAATTCTACACTTCGTTTGGAACCAGAAATGAGCCTAAATAGCCAAAGCAACCGTAAGCAAAAGGAACAAATCTGGAGGCATCATTTTACCAGACTTTAAGCGATACTACAAGGCTATAGTAACCAAAACAGCATTGTACTGGCACAAAAATGGAAACATAGACCAATGAAACAGAATAGAGAACCTAGATATAAAACCATCCACATATTGCCATCTGATCTTTCACAAAGTAGACAGCAATATACACTGAGGAAAAGAATTCCTATTCAATAAATGGTTCTGGGAAAATTGGATAGCCACATGTAGAAGATTGAAACAGGATCCATGTCTCTTATCATACACAAAAATTAATTCCAAATGGATAACAGACTTAAATCTAAGACATGAAATCATAAAAATTCTAGAAAAATATTGTTTATATCTCATGCTAAAGCCAATTTGAAATTATACCAACATAAAGTATGATTTACTCTAGAATATAGATTTCATTAAATTTACTAAAAATTTTACATATAATTTCATATCCTTACTGTTGTATAGCTCTAATGAGAATTGATGTAAGCTCAGGATTTCATTTTAGCGTTCATCTTGTGCTGTCCCACCACAGCTTGATTCATTTTGTAATTATTCTTTGGCTGAAAAGAATATGTGATGAAACTATTACCAAATTACTAAATATCCAAAGATATGCTTTTTTATTTTTTTCTATTTATTTTTTAGTTTCAGAATATTATGGGGGTACAAACATTGTGGTTACATATAATGCCCCTGAATCGCCCAAACCAGAGTTACAAATGTGCCCATCCCCCATACAATGCACTTTGCACCCATTAGTTGTGAGTTTATCCATCCCCACCACCCCCCTCCCACTGCTTTTTTAAAGAAATTGTAGTATGAGAACATTTAAACCAAATTTCAAAACAATTCTATTTATTCCTGTAAACTCTCCTTTTTGATGAAACCTGCTTTGGAAAAAAATTACAAAGATGTGAAGAAAAATTTCCTATAAATAGGATTTCAAGTATAAATATCTTTGGAGAAACCGTAAGAGTTCATCACAGACACCTGTAAATTGATTGTAGAGAGACCCAGGACTTCATATAGGTGTACAGGTTTGGCATTAATTATATATAATACTATTATGTCTTTTGGGACATGGTATTTTAGAATATATTATGTAGATGTGTGGAAAGACAATTAATTTTTATATGATAGATTAGTTCAATTTCAGAGGAACTATCTCTAGTTTTCCCCTTGGAATTTATTCTGTAATTAATTTATCTAACTTTGTCACCAGAATACTTTTCCTAAAAGGAAAAGATCCACTCTTGTAAGAGTGTAATATCTCATACATCAGCATTTTGGTTCTTAAAGTATGAAGGGGAGAGCAGCAGCACCAATATCACTTGGGTCTTATTAGAAATGCACATTTTCAGGACCCTGCCAGACAACTGAATCAGAATTCCTAGTTGTGGGGCAAGAAATCTGTATATATTTTTTTATGTATAAATTTTTATTTCAAAACATTTGATCTCACAAAACTCTCTGACAAGAAGTGAGTTTTTAGTTAATCAGGAGAGTCATCAATAGGACATTTGTTCTCGGGTGTAGCTTTCAGCAAGGTTCCCTGTGTTACTGATTATATTTTATTTTATTTATTTTTATTTTTTTATTTATTTCAGGATATTATGGATATTCTCCAGGGATTAGGGCATTGGGGTGGGTAAACTCACAGCTAATGGACACGGTGAGCATTGTAGGGAGAAAAAGCACACCCCAAATCATGGTTTGGGTGTGGCAAAGTCATAATATATATCCAAAATCTGTATTTTAATAACACATTTCCAGGTGGTGTTGAGAAGCATTATTCTAGCTATACTTGAACCAACATCAACTGAGCAGTAATGTCAACAGTAGCTAGTATACATACTCACTCTTAAAACCTCTCTTTCTCAAAGAAAGACTAGATTCTTTGAATGTCTTCTTAAAAGGAATGATTCAGCTGCTGTTACCATTGTCACATCAACTACATATATTGGGCTTTGATAGAGTGTGTTATCTTTTTTTTTTTTGGCCTTAGAAATAATACTCTAATGATAACAACTTCAACCAAAAAAATTTTAAACTGGATTTCCTACCTTGCATATTATTAATTCATGTGGCAGCTAAAATATAATGTTAAGTATATTTCAACTAAATTTTATTACATTTTATAAAGGCTTTTATGTTTCATACATCTAGTTAGCACTTACAAAGCAGTTGATTTATATGTACACAATATATTTGACATACAAGTCCACTGAAATTCTACTGTTAGGAAATAGTTATACAAAATTAATAGGTGATATAGTTCAAAACTTACTGAATAAAAATTGAATTTTACTAGCAATGTGAGAAAAATCTTATAGATGGAGTTATGAAGTTCAAGTAAATACCATTAATAAACATTTGTTAAACTAATTCATTGAGAATCTAACTTAGGAAATTTATTCTGATTGAAACAAATAACATGAAGTATATAGAGGTTTATAATACAGATAGTGGTAGTGTTTTTATTACAATTACCAAGTTGAATATAATTTTCAGAGCTTCTGCTTCCAAATTTATGAAGGAAGCTGAGTATTTAATTCATATGTTTTGATTAAAAATATAAAAGCCTGAAGAGTCTATCAAACTTGTCTGTAGGCATCTATACTTCAAGAATGTCAAGTCAATTTCACACACTTTAGTAATAACACTATCTGGATTCAAGTCCAAAGGCTCATGGGAACATTATAAATTAGAAAACGTAATGGATAAATAGAGAGTTTATAACAATATTAATCAATCAATGATATGTATAACTTAAAAGAAATACAAAACTGTTTCATTCTTTACTTCCTTGGTCTTCCTCCCCAAAGCACGACCCACTCGGATCATGAGAAAAACGTCAAATAAAATATAATAGGAACAAACCTTCTACACAATATCTAACCGGTATTCATTAAAACTCTCAAAGTCATGATAAACAAGGAAAGTCAGAGGAACTGCCACAACAAAAAAGTAGCATATGGATGAATGATGACTAAATTTAACATGGGATCCTAGAATAGAAAAAGAACATTAAAGCAAGGAACTCTGAAAAAAGTATAAACTTTGATAAATAATATCAGTATTTGTTTATTAATTGTAACAAATGTGACATATTAATGTAAGATGTTAATGACAGGGAAAACTGAGTGTGAAGCATAAGGGAACTCCTTAGGCTATTTGCCCCATTTCTTGCAAATCTAAACTGTCATAAAATCAAAGTTTACTTTGAGATGGTACTGCATTATTAGTTTATATATTTGGTATGAAACACTAAATGTTAAATACTAAATTCTGATTATAAACATAAGTTGCTCTACATGTTTATAAAGCACTTCCTTTGGGAGTTACAAAACAGTTCTCTTTTCTTTCATTATGACCATATTACAGATATTCTACTGCAGAGTGGTTATTTTGATGAAGCAATAAATTAAAAACAAAGCTTAAAATATCCTATTACATAATTTTATTTTATTAAGGTTTGTGATATTTTCTTATTTTTTAAATCTTGTCATGAAGAATAAAATGTCAAGAACAGACAAATTGCTAAGGAATCACAAAATATGTTGTGTCATATATCAACACACCAAGTTCAATAGTTGGTGACACACTATTTTATCTGCATTACTTTTTCACCCATAAATGAATTTTCATTTTACAGTTGATTCACAGCTCCTGGTGTGGTTCAGCCCTTAAGGTGTACTGCTTCTAGCACAAATAAGCTGATTTGGGAAGAGCAGAATCATTTTTTATTTGAAAAGGAATGAAATTTTGCAAACACAGATGTGATAAGTATATATTAAGGGTTGAAGAAACCATATATGTGTATGTTTTTAACTTGAATAATTCCATAGTCTTTACTTATTATTTGTTCAGTAAAGCTTGTCAAACAACACAGTAATTATACAGGTGGGTTTTTCCAAAATTTTATTTTGTTGTCAAAACTTTGATATCAACACATTTTTAAAATTGCAATTTTTCCAGGCATTTTCACTGCTTTTGTTTTCTCTTTGAGAAAAGTCCCATTTCATTGCCTTAGATCTTTTAAATGCTAAATTGAAACTCCAGTATAATAAAAAGAAGGAAATCATACAGGGAAAAGTTTATAGCTGCTGGCATTGTGAAGTGTTCCATTACAACCAGCCTACAAATCTCTGATGCTAAATTTATGAATGCTTTCTTATACTGGAATGAAATTATTGAAATCTATTTAGCCGCTAGCAAGTTGTAAAGGAAAGACTAAGGTTTCCTGACTTAGGAGTCAGGAAACCTGAATTTTATTTCAAAATTTACAACTTTAGCCACTTGACCTCTCTGCATACTAGTACTCTCATATGCAAAATAAAGGAGCAGAGAAAAGTCATCACTAAATAATAAACACTATTTGTAACTTCAAAAGCATTGTCTGAAAACACATTAACATATGGAACAAAAGACAAGTTATGAATTTCCAAAATAGATACAGGCTTTTCGTAATTTGTATCATAAAAGAAATCAAGGAAGTACAACAGGCCGTTAGTTCTGAGGGCCTTGCCTGAGGGCTTTGGATGAACTAATGTAGTCACAGACAAGACAGCATCTGTTACAGATTTGAATATATGTTGAATCTGATCACCAGAAATTTCAAGTAAAACAGATTATAAATGGAAAATATTTCAAAGAAAGAGTAAATAAAATAATCCTGTATGTGGTAGCCAGCCTCCAGGATACTTGCCAGTGACCTTCACTTTATGGTACCCACCACTGTACGGGTCCTCTCCTACATTAAATAGGGCTCAACTGCGTAACCAATAGTATATTGCAGAAGTAATTGTGTGTGACTTCTGAAGCTAGATTATAAAAGACATTACAGCCTCTACCTTGTTCTCTCCTGGATCACTCATCCTGAAGAAAGCCAGCAGTTGAGTAAGAGGATAGTCAGGTAAGTCTCTGGAGACATCCATGTGGAAAGGACCTTAGGCCTCTCTCAATTGGAGCCCTTGGAAGCAGATCATCCAGCCCCACTCAAGCTTTCAGATGACTGCAGTATTAGCAGCCATAATTGTAACTTCATGAGAGATTTGGGGCTAGAACTGCCCAGCCAATATGTTTCAGAATTTTCTACCTATAGAAACTGTAAAATAATTAATATGTATTGTTGCTTTATGCTGCTAAGTTTGCTGCTATGATTTGAATGTTTGCCTCCAACAAAATGCATATGCTGAAACCTAATCCCCAATGTGTTGGTATTTTGAGGTGAGGACTTTTGGGAAGTGATTAGGTCATGCAGGTGGAGCCTCATGAGTGGGACTGATGTCCTTCTACGGGCTAAAGAGACCAGAATTCTTCTTTTTCATCATGTGAAGGCACAGCAATAAGACAACCTTCTATGCACTAGGAAACCAACCCTCACTAGACAGTGACTCTGCAGGCAACTTGATCTTGTACATTGCAGCCTGAAGAACTATGATAAATAAATTTCTGTTTATAAACTACCCAATTTATATTTTGTTACAGTAGCTCGAACAAAGAAAGCAACAATAGATAATTAATACTTTGGTTATAGGAAACCGAGGTTGCATTTCCTCAATATTTTAAAAAGTATAGGAAGGCCGGGCGCGGTGGCTCACGCCTGTAATCCTAGCTCTCTGGGAGGCCGAGGCAGGCTGATTGTTTGAGTTCAGGAGTTCGAGACCAGCCTGAGCAAGAGCGAGACTCCGTCTCTACCAAAAATAGAAAGAAATTAATTGAACAGCTAAAAATATATAGAAACAATTAGCCGGGCATGGTGGTGCGTGCCTATAATCCCAGCTACCTGGGAGGCTGAGGCAGGAGGATCGCTTGAGCCCAGGAGTTTGAGGTTGCTGTGAGCTAGGCTGACGCCACAGCACTCTAGCCCGGGCAACAGAGTAAGACTCTGTCTCAAAAAAAAAAAAAAAAAAAAGTATAGGAAGACTAGTGAAAAATGTAATTACTGTTGCTTCCTTGATTATACCTTCAGGATAGAAAATCTTAGACAATTATCAAGACAATATAAGTATGAATTATTTGATTTTTTCAAAATGAAAAATTTTAGATATAAATATTTATCAGTTTATCTCAATTTTTCATATATTTCACTCCCCAATTGAATAATTACTCTATTATCTATAACTGCTACCCCATTATAATCAATATTATTATCTTAGTCTTAATACTTCAGTTAGCACAATTCCTCACAAGAATTTAATCTCTGTGGGCACAAGGACATATTCTTTCTGGTTCATTGTTATATCTTAAGAAACAAGTACAGTAAAAAATATATATATATTTCATAAATATTCATTAAATAAATCATTATGCTGTTATTAAAGAGAAGAAAGCAGTTTTAATAAATAAAAGGAAACCTTCAGAATATTTTATCTAGGTGCTTCTGATGACAGAGAGAGAGAAGACTTTTAGGAATAAATAAAGAATTTTTTAGATACAAAGATATTTTATTTTAAAAGAAATTATTAGTTGTTAATATCTAAACTTGCACATGTTTCTACTACAAATAAAAAAAAAGTGATATTCTGGTTTGCTAACACTTGCATATACTTCATAGGTATAATTGCTCTACAGATAAAGGTGACAATCTAAGCAAGAAAATTGGTGGTGATTTTGGAACATATAAGGAAAGATTCACTTAAGTTACACCTTAGCTACTTATCTTAGTTCAAGGAGAGTCCGAAGTATACAAATTAGAGGAAAGTTGCTATAGTTTTTCCCAGTTGTTTGTTTTTTTAAAAAAACTGCCCTCCTTTGGTATCCAGATTCTATATTCTTTCTTTAGTTATAATTTATAAGTGAATGACATTTTGGTGATTTTAATAAAACCATAATATTCCTTATAAAATGTTTAGTGGAATTTTTATACCCATCTTTTCTAAAGGTCTTTATAAATTTGATTTCATAAGGATCTGTGCAAACACAATTATGACAATTTTAGATAACTATTCTAAGGTACAAGAGGACTAGCTATAAAAATACAAAATCTGTCATTTCTATATTGGTGAGACAACCATGACACAAACTTTAAAAAAATAAAATCCAGTAACATCTAAGTTTCCCAGTAATATCAGAAGATAAGTTCTTTTACATAAATGAATATATCCAGATGAGTTATCTAAATAGCTCTTTAATTAAAACACTTTAAAAATTATAGTGTAAACTTCCTTGTTATATTAGAAAAATTATAAATACATTATAAATATAAAACATAATGTAATATCCAGTTAATGGTAATATAATTGAGTCTTTCAATTTATTTCTTTTTTTTCAATTTATTTATTTCTTTTTAATTGTTTTTTTTATTTAAGCACATTACAGGGGTACAAATGTTTAGGTTACATATATTGCCTTTGCCCCACTGGAGTCAGAGCTTCAAGGGTGTTCACCCCCCAGAGGGTGCACACTGCCCCCATTAGGTGTGTATATACCCATCCCCTCCTCCCCACTCCCATCTACTGTTTTGGTGAGATGTAGTAGATATCTTTTTGAGTAGGTATTTTGTATTATGTTAAAGTCTAATAACCATCAAGGTTTCCATTTGCTATACCAAAAATCTCAGCCTGCTGGGAACTTTTTGCTTTTTCTGTAACTTGGTCACTTTTTTATCATCATTTATCCTGTAACGAGTCTCTTTTCGTTACTCTCATTTTCTTCCTCTTTCTCAATGCTGTATATAATTTCTGCTGTTAGTTCCCACAGTCTATAAACGTTACCAATGATAACAAGATAATAAAGTACTAAAAGCAAAATATACTTTGTATCTAAAAAGATCCTACAAATTGCATTAGCTAGTTTCATTGAGCCTAATGATTTTCCCTTTTCTTAGAGTTGAAAACTAGCCTGGAAACTAATGCTTGTTTAAATTGTTAGAACTAGCTAACTAAAGAATAAGAAATTGGAATTTCTTAACATTATCAGTTAAGATTAAGTATCACAGTTAAGTTAATTTCTTAACAGTATCACATCTATCCATTCAACAATCCATGTAGAAAACCTATTACGTGCCAGGCACCAGTCTATTCCCTTGAAATGCATCAGGAACCAAAATAGGAAAAGTACTTGTACTCATAAATGTACACTTTGTAAGGAAAGATAGAAAATAAAAAAAAATTATTTGAAGAAAGATAGATGCTATAAAGAGAATAAACAGTTCTGAATGTGTGCGTGTTCTGTAATATATGAAGGTCAGGAGAGGCCCAGATAAAGTGATATTTGAGTAGAGCCCTAAATGAAGGAAGTAATAGAGTGGGATTTATATTATATGAGGGAAAAGCGATTGAAGTAGAAAGAATAATAACTGTAAATGGGTCTAAAATGGGAGCATCCTGGGCTTTTTCTAAGAACAGAAGGGCATCGAAAGCATCTGGAGCAGTATGAGCAAGAAGGTGGAGTAGCAGACATGGTTAGGGAGGGATGGTGGAGCCAGAACAGACCAAGGCAAATATTTTGTCTTGTATTTTGAGGTGGAAAGGAAGCCATTGGAGGCTTTGAGAAGAGGAATGACATGGTCTCCCTCCCATCGTGAGAAATGATTCCTCTGACTATTGTGCTGATAATAGATCTTAGAGGGCAAAAGTAGAAGCAGGGAGAACTGTTATATGAAATAAATTAGGCAAGAAAAGTTGCTGGTGCTGATCCACATGCTTGCACTGAAAGCAGTGAACATTGGTTAGAATCTGAATATTTTGAAATAAAAAAATATTTCCTGAACATCTGGAAGGAAGAAGATGGGGAAGGATGCAAGAAAAGAGTACTTTAAAAAGGATAATAGAATTTAGGTTTTTAACATGTGCAATTTGAAATGCACATTTATGTAGAGAATAGTGAGCAATTAAGTACTTATGTTGTCAGCTTCAGAGAGAGGTCTTGGGAAGAGATGTAAAATCGGAGGATGAGAAAAATTACATATGTTTGTAGGCTTGAGGTTATTATCCAATAGAGAAGCAAGAAGTAATAATGGAGGTGGAAAAAAATTATTGAGGCTATGCCTTTGAGAAGGAAAGAGGTACGGGATCTAGTGAGCAAGTAGAGTTGTTTTTGTTTTTTCTTTTTGAGATAGGGTCTCAGTCTGTCACCCAGGCTGGAGTGCAGAGTTCACTGCAGCCTTGAACTCCTTGGCTCAAAGGATCCTCCTGCCTCAGTCTCCCAAGTAATTGGGACTACAGGTGTGTGCTACCAAGCTCCGCAATTACTATTATTATTATTTTTATTTATTTATTTATTTTGGTAGAGAAGGGGTATCACTATGTTGCCCAGGGTGATCTCAGCCTCTGAAAGGGCTAGGATTACAAGTGTGAGCCGCACGCCTAACCTGAGAAGTTGGTTTCAGATCAAAGCACAGACGTTAGATCCCTAAGAACAGGTAAAAAAATAAAAATAAAAATAAAAAAGCCAGAAAATATGGACATAGATGCAAGTGGCAGGACATCTATGGTGGTGGGAATTCATGCAAATTCCATTACATTCCATTGATTATTCATAGTCATATAAGAAGCAAGGCGTTCAGTCATGATTAATGATGGGGAAAAGATTATTCCAGGTTCAAAGTTAGAGGAAAAGAGTCTATACATATGGAAGAATAAATTGGGAACTATATTAGTCTTTTAAGAACCACTGAGAGATAATTTGAAGTCAACGGTACAGAATTCTTAGAATGTGAGAGAAAAAATAATGCTTATTATGTTTACTCTAATAGAGGCAAAAGAATTCCCACAATATCTTAAATGAAGTATGCCACCAGTTTTGATAATTGAATAGATTGAGTAGACTGGAAGATAAATTATCATATTGATATAATCATACATAGTCTGCACTGTTTACTTACCAGCTTACAATATATAAATTTCTTTTCTCAAGGGATCACTAGGACTTTTGTAAGCTTTGAGACTTTGACAGATAAAAGTCTAGGGTATAGAAACAAAAGGCTTCTTTCAGGAGATAAGAATAATTTGAAACCGCAACAAATTAAAGGTATATTCTCTTTGAAAACAAGGGCATATAAAAGTGTGGTTCAAAATTTCTAGCAACCTAGAGAACCTTTATGAAGTAAGCATTAATTTTTTTGTAATATAATGTGTTACTTCATAAATCAACATATTTTACAGAAGATTTCAGCTACAGTTGCTTAACTACCATTTAAACCTGTTATATGAGCTTGTGTAGTACAGACAGATGACAGAAAACAAAATTTGCTTGCTTAATTTTGGCCCTTCTAAAGACTGACTTTTGTTCAACTTCTGAAGTCTAATGGCCTTGAAGAAATTAAAGAACCTCAGTAGTTAACACAATGATCCATAAATACACAATTGCAAATATTTGATTTTGTTTCAGCTTTACATATGTTTCACTATTGCATAAAGTGAAATAAATTTACATTGGGTTAGCAGTTCCACTGAAGTGAAAACTTGGAGTGAAATTAATAATGATAAATCTTTTTTTTTTCCTTTGAGTAGATGCCTAGTAATGGGATTGCTGGATCAAATGGTAGTTCTACTTATAGCTCTTTGAGGTATCTACATATTACTTTCCACAGAGGTTGCACTAGTTTGCAGTCCCACCACCAGCAGTGTTTGAGTGTTCCTATCTCTCCACATCCATGCCAACATTTTTTGTTTGTGGACTTTCTGATAAAGGCCATTGTATAAAAAATATGTTTGCACTAGACTATAGCAGCACAATTCACAATTGCAAAGATGTGGAAACAACCCAATTGCCTATCAATACATGAGTGGATTAATAAAATGTGGTATACGTATACCACGGAGTTCTACTTAGCGACAAAAAAAACAATGGTGATCTAGTACCTCTTGTATTGTCCTGGATAGAGCTGGAACCCATTATACTAAGTGAAGTATCACAAGAATGGAAAAACAAGCACCACATGTACTCACCATCAAATTGATATTAACTGATCAACACTTATGTGCACACATAATAGCAACATTCATTGGGTGTCAGGCAGACAGGAGAGGGGAGGAGGGAATGGGTATATATAACCTAATGGGTGCAGTGTGCACTGTCCGAGGGATAGACACACCTGAAGCTCTGACTTGTGTGGGGCAAAGACAATATCTGTAACCTAAATGTCCATACCCCTGTAATATGCCAAAATAAAAAGAAAAAAAATATTGCAACAGAAATCTTAGCACAAAATGCAAGTTTAGTAACTAATCATGTTTAAATTATCAGAAGATT